>MJUU01033356.1:0-26825 GCA_002080025.1 Modiolus philippinarum | reverse complement strand
CCACAGATCAACAAACAACGATAACTTCCGAAAACATCCGAAAGACCATGTCCGAGTCGTTCCGACTACCCGACTTCCGGGAAATATGGCCGAATAGGGCTTCAATTTAGACCACTTCCGGTGTATACCTGGGGCTACGCCCACTTCCGGTCGCGCATGTCCACTGTAATAAGGTCAACCGTGACCCTTGCAGGGTCACGTGTTGTTCCAACACGTCATTTCCGGTCAAAAGGCCCTTGTAGGGCCTCAAATAGACCCACTTCCGGTCCATACCTGGGGCTACGCCCACTTCCGGTCACGCACGCGCGCTGAAATAAGGTCACACAACACCCCTGCGGGGTCACGTGTTGTTCCAACACGTCATTTCCGGTCAATAGGCCCTTGTAGGGCCTCAAAAATGGTCACTTCCGGTTGCGCATGCGCAATGTTGACATGTCATACATCGGTCACGTGACTTCCGCTTCCGGTCACGTGACTTCCATCACGTCATTTCCGGTCTACGTCACTTCCGGTGACGTCATTTCCGGCACCACCTCGCACCACCTCCACAAATCATAATTTGTTCGTCCCTATATACTACTGCTGAGTTTTAGCAATGGAACAATGTATTTTAAGTGGCGGAACACATTCAACTTTTTTGAGAAAGAATTATCATATGATTTTATAATAGATGAAAAAGGAACTATACTTAATTTGTTTAATAGAAATTTGACAGCTTAACCGATGTTTTTAATATTAAAATAATGAAATACAATACTGCAAAAAGTTAAACCTAAAAAATTGTAAATTCTAATTCAGTGCAAATTGCGAAAACTTAGTGTAGCGTTCCTATTTTGCCAATGTTAATTTATTTTGTTCGGTCAAACAGAAGTGTACATATGAAACACATTTTTAATTTCTTCTTCTGTCAATAAAATCAAGTAATAATGCAACCGGGATTATGAAATGAACACGGAATGAAAAAAAAAAGAATTCCCATGACGTTGTTTTGACTGATGTGTACAAGGCACACAACCAATGAAAACACAGCTGAAAAGTTTTCGAACCCTATGAAAAGCCAATGAAAAGATGACATAAAAGTTATTTCTTAGGGATAGGTTTCCATAAGCTATTAGATACGAGAATTATCTAATTGCTTAAGAAAGGCACATTGTTGCCATATCATAAAATTAATATATGTTAATACATCTCCTTTTCCATATCAGCACGGTTATCACATCGAGACTCCGATATCTGCCTCTGGCTTATATAGGAGTCCTGGTGCCTGAATCGGTTTTCAGGGGCTCTGGCTACGGAGCTGCCGGGCGCGTCCCCAGGTGGTGGATAGGGGAATGCCCTGTCTTTGCGGGGTAGACAGGTCATAATACGGAAAGCCTGACCGCGAACCATTGTAGCCAAACTGTGTGGGGAAGCGCCACGCGTCATGCAGTATAAAGGCCACTTCTTTATTTCTCTCAAGAGAGCAGACGCATTGCGTGTCGTATAGAAGGCTAAATTTCCTACCCCTACCCATTCCTCCCCTTTTCCAGTGGCAATCAATAGTCTTTGCCCCGGTTGTCCCTTCAGCCTTTATTTCTTTCTTCTTTTACTACTTGTTTTCTTCCTGATATAGCTGAAATATTGCTCATTGGACGATAAACTCTTACTAATCAATCAAACAATATATAGGAGTCTCGGGGTGATATGGAAAAACCCATGTTTTAACCTCAGCACACGAATCTATGACAAAAGAGACGATTTGTAAACTTTCCACACCTCGACAGTAATATTCCGTCTTCCAAAGCGCATGGAGTATAAAGTTCTCAATTAATCCGTTACGCTAGAGCATGTAGTCACTATCAAGATTTTTTGAAACGACACAGATGTTTGATTCGAAAACTTTTAAATCAGGGCTTCGAGAAATGCAGATTAATAGTTTTTCTGAAGAAATTTATTGGACGATATCTAGATTTGATTGATGAATATTCAATTCCAATTTCCAATTTTATTGAAGACGGTTTTGTTTAAGTTTTGGCTTCTTCTTTGAGGTTTCTCTCTTTTCCACTTTAGTATAATTTGTGCACCGAGCGACAAAAACATTTAACCTGTATGAGACAAGGCTTGTACATCGAACGACAAAAACATTTTACCTGTGTGAAAAAAATCTAGGTTTTGAATAACCCGGATAATCCAGTCGTTATATTCCACTCACTACGGTCGCTTCATTAACGCCTGGATGCATACACTATCAAAACGCGTCAATCGGATGTGGCATATTGCTATGAATTATGGGAATTAAATCGTCTGAATTTTATGATAATTAATTGTACATGTACATGCTAAGGGTGTCTTATGGTTAGCGGCTCTACAATAAACATACCACACTTTTTGATAATTGGATTAACACATGTTTAATTGCATTTTTTGTACCGGTCACAACTAAATCAGATTAATTAAAAGAAAATAAATAATTCCATTTTTCGGGATATTTTAAAATAAATTATAACATGAAAAAATCATACATTGATGTTTATAATAATAGGCATTGATGTAGAATTGCGATTTTTTTTTAAACATTCACAATGATATTTTGGGGTTTTAAATTGATTTAATTCGGTATTTATTTTACACTGAATACACGTCGCAGCTTGACAAAATTGTAATTAAATAATTGAATATTACATGTTTATTTACTTTATATTGCAGTTTTGGTATGAAATAAAAACTTGCATTCCAGTTGTACAATATATCTAGTTTAGACTGTGTAAATGAACAACATTTTACTATTTATTTAGTATCGAATACACATTAATATTGATTATTTGGGGGTTTGAACATGTCAATAAATTTCGAATTCAACAATTTTTACTTATTTTTCCCCCTTCTGCATTAAAATCCGTTCATTCATTTTATTTTTTATTTAAGCTGATTTTTAATAGTTATAAATTAAAAATTTCCACATGTTAAACATTTGTATTACATTATAATTAACTACATCTGCCACTGCGCAATCTCAGTGGATAAATCAATCTGATTGGCTGCCTGAGCTGGACAGCAGCTTGACGCGTTTTTTGCACTAGGTGAGTTCAAGCCCTCGAAGAAGGAGAGAATCGGATACGGAGAGGGATTGAATATTCGAGTTAGGTTTTGAAAAATAGAAAGAAGGGTTTTTCGTGACGTCACCGGAAGTGGCAACCAGCATCCGCCATATTGCTGAGTTGAAAACAACATCTTGACAACCGTATCGCTATTTAGTGAATATGGTAGATAGCCGCGGAGTACGTTTTACGAAAACGAAAGAATGACCTGTAATTATAAATTATTCCTTCATAATTATCACCAGGAAATGTATGATCTCAAATAAGTGCATCTTGTTGATGATTTATGAGATCTCGTGGAAAAATAAAAGTAAAAACTCGTGGTGCCGTTGGTAAAAATATGGAGGCAAACATTTTCTGAAAGTCATAAATTCAGCAGACAGATAATTTACTTTAATAAAAAAGACGATTTCATGAATTTTCAATATATTGGCATCAGAAATCATTGACTTAGGTCTATTGACAACTTGAGTTGTGTGTATGTGGGGGTGGGGGTGGTCTTGTGGACCGGTGCATGGAACAGAAGTTCCACAAGTTAACGTTTTACAAAATTACCTCCTCGTTGAATTGGATTATCTGTTCCCAGTGGGATAAACAAAAAGGAATGTTTGAAATGTAGGTTTGTGGGATCAACTGTGATAGAAAACAACAATAATTTTGAAAAGGAGCGATTTTTAGTCCTAACCACAACTACCAGAAAGGCATTTATCGTCGTTTTATCAAATTCAACGTCAAAATATTAATATTCTACTAATCAGGTGTGACTTTATTGCCATTTTTGATAATATTTGTCTAAATTCTGACCGAAGTTGATTTTCTTTCCCTGAAANACCCCCCCCCCCCCGCCTTCCCCCCTTCCTGGATCTCCAAAATGTGCATTTCTTTGTTCCTTCCGTATCAACATTTCAACAAATGGATTCTCCTCTGTATTCTGATTCAATTTAGCAAAAACAAAATCTAGTGTCCGATAACACTGGGTGTTGAAAGTTACAAATTTATTGTAAGTGTCTAATACATATCAGTTGAAATATATGTTCAGTTATCATTGAAGTGCTGTAGGTTCTATGCCATATCAAAAGTTTACTTGCATTTCTAAGATGTTGTTATATAAATATAAATAATATCCAGAGAATGACTATTAATCAAATTTCATCACTGATTTTAAGTTTTTTAGTTATTTTTTCTACCTTTTATTAATGATGCAAATTTGTCATGTCATTTAATTTCTAATATACTCATTATCGCTTGATTTAATACCTGATACGAAAGTGTATTCTGCATTATTCGTTGGGACGTAGATAAAAGGGAGACCATAGGTGTGTTTATGAGATGGCACTAAACATCAATTCTCTACTTGATGCTAATATACAATACCCCTAGCTGTGATTGACCACCTGTCCAGCAGTTTTCATCTAGGGATAGGGACTCGGTGCAAGAGGACAGATAGAAAATTTGAACAGTTTTAATAGCAATGTATTAAACAATATAAAATTTTGTTTTTTGAATGTATGTGGTCTGAAAAAAAGGTTGTTGTGTCCTGATTTTATTGACATTATAAGAGCTCATGATATATGTATTTTTGCCGAAACGAAATTAACCGAATTTGATGTATTAAATTTACCTGAAGGTTACGATTATGTTGTTAGAAATAGAAAGATATGTCAAAGAGCATCTGGTGGTATTGCTGTTATATATAAAGAAAAGTTTAATAGTGTATTGAAATTTGACATTGAGAAGGACAGTCAATTTGTACTTTGGTTTATACTTTCAAAAGGCGCATTAAAAATGGATTCAGATTTAGTATTTGGATGTATTTATATCCCACCTGAAAATTCAAAATATTCTAGTCAAGACGCTTTTGATGAAATTGAAAACGAATTAATCTCAGTAATCAACGATAATAGGGGATATGTTGCATTAATCGGGGATTTTAATTCCAAAACGGGTGTCCTAAATGATTATATAGTACCGGATGACTCAATTTTAGAATTGTTCGATTTTGATTATGATACTGATTTATACAATTATATGTATGATTTTCAAAAATTGTTATACAATGATATACCACTAAAACGGGTTTCGAGATGTAAATGTAGGCCAAATAATTATGGCCATAAACTATTAGAGGTATGCAAAAGAAATAATTTATATATTGCAAATTCAAGAATTGGGTCTGATATGAATATAGGTGAAAGAACATGCAAAGATGCAAGTGTCGTTGACTACCTTATTTTAAGTTCAAATCTTTTCAATTTCTTAACGGGTTTTGATATTGACGAGTTTATACCATTGTATTCAGATTGTCATTGTTGTTTACATTTTGATCTTGAGGGCAGGCCAATAAATATAAATAAAGACCATATAACGATAAATTGTCAAGACAAACTTGTCCGATGGAAAAGTGAAAAGAAATCGGATTACGTAAATAGAATACACGATGATCGTAACGCAACACTAACAAGGATAAATGATAAATTAGAAGAGCTGGTTTTCACAGATGAATAACTCTTCTCGTGGTTTATTTTATTCAGAATATAAAAAGGAATTCGGTTTAGAAAAATATCTAATGAAATTAAATCCATGTGATAGGGTGATGATTGCAAAATTTAGATGCTCAAATATAAAATTTCCTATTGAGACTGGCAGGTGGACTGGGATACCTAAAAATAATAGAATTTGTCATCTCTGTGGAAACGGAATTGGAGATGAATTCCACTATTTATTTATTTGTAATAATCAGGAAATTAAAAAGATTCGAGAAAAGTTTATTCCCCTATACTATATTAGATATCCGACAGAATTAAAACTTATACGTATGCTTATGTATTGTAACGTAGAACTGTATAAAAATCTTGCATCGTTTCTTAAAATTATAGTGAAATATTTATAAACTGCCTGCTTGTTCTGTAATCTGTATTGTGTAAAATACGCATGAATATGTTATCTGTTTATGATGTTGTAATGTGATTGTGATATGTATATCATGTTATGTCCTCTTGTACACCTATGTGTCTGAGGTTGTATAAATAAACTTGTCTTGTCTTGTCTTGCTAATCAGATGCACAGGTAACTTTTCACGTGGTCGTTCTAATCAAGTCATATGTCATCATTTCACATCTAATTAACTACCACCAAAATAACCTTGAATTCACTTAACATGTAATTATTATTTTATTCAATATGTACAGATATAATATGTACTTGTTGCATTTCTAATGATTTAAAGACAAAATTTAAAGAAAATAGTCAATTAAATGCTGAGAAATATAAATCAAGTTTTTCTATGATATTTAAACGCTTAAATTATAATATCAATCGCAATATGTGTACATCTATTTAATAAAATGTCAGAATTTTCTATTCACATCAACTCATATATCCTTTTGTTTTCAACTCAATGTTGTTTCCAGGAAGTGTGTCTAGGCATTATCGCAACGACCCCTGGTGTTTAAAAACCCTCCGATATTATGGTTTGACATTTAACACAATCTGGACACACAAAAGCTATAGTTAGTCGTCATATAAGCGGGAGGTGGATGCAACATTAAACCTGGTTTAACCCAAATGCCCGTTCCAAGTCGGGAATATGACGGCTTGCCAAAAATGTTCTGTGTTGGATTGTGTTTCCCTGATTCAGTCGAATGTTATACGGATTTTCCTTACTGGTCTCCCCTTTGATCGATTCGGACTTTTGTTGTCCCTTTTATTTAAACTGTTTATTATATACTTCCAATTAGGAGTCATCTTCATACCCAGGCTGAAAAAGCCATATCTGTTATGGCTATTTCAGAACGAGGCAGGTTGATATGGTCATATCAGACTGGGTATGTTTCAGCTATATTACATATGCAAAACAGAACATATCAGTGCTAAGCATAAGATAATTATTATTATGATGTAACAGTTGATTATTATATTTTTCAAAATGTGGGATGAATTGACATCATTATTTAGATAAGAAAACTGTTTTCTATCACAACTCACAAAATATGTTCATATAAATGTTGACTGTACGACAATGTTTCTTGAATGAGGAAAAAAGTAAGTGTGAACTGGAACTATTGTGTGAATATTGATAGAGTTCTGGATTTTATTGATGTTTTCTAGCGGCAATACGATTCACAATTAACGGCTTAATGTTTCTGATTCATCTGACACAGTCTCAAAATCTTCTTTCTGTTTCTTTGCCCACTATCTCGCATAATCCTCAAATGCATCAACCAAAATTTTGAAGTTGTACTTCCATTTGATAAAATGGGGTTCACGGAATTATGGACATTTTGAAAAGACCTCTTGTAGTTTGAAATTGTCTACAATATCTAGGTCACCGGTTATAACGTATCCAACCGGACTGTAATAGAAAGGGAAATAGAGCAAGCGCAATCAGGCGGTTTGGCTTTGAAGTCGTCAATTTTGAAATAGCGCAATAAAATGATATAGATATCTACCTCCTGAAAAGCATACTCTTACGAAAATAAAGTGTACTTATATTTTTTTTGTTACAATTTTTGAATAAAATTTAACGAAAAACAATTCACCCGTAGGGCTGCAAATAGATTAAATTTTAATCAACCTTAGCTTATCAGTGCTAAGTAATTACTAATTCCCAATCTACGTTAAGATGCATTGATTTTTTTCGTAAAGTAAAAGAGCTTTTCGGTCACACACACGACTCAAAAGTCTCATATTATTGATTGTCTAGTTCCATTTTTTATAATAATAAAAATTGTGTTAAAATGGCGTGATGACGAGATAAGTTAAGAATAGCTAGAAGGAAGCTCGAATGATTAAACAATTGAAAGTAGAAATAAATCCATTAATATTGTTCTGTTCTTAAATTATAATTACGTATTGCATTATCGAGTAGAAATATATTTGCTTTGCGCTGGTCCTGCATTGAAAAGGAAGTTGTTATCATTACGAGGACACCTTAAAATAAGCACCTTCAACAACAGGCAACATAGTTTTGGTTAGAATCAGCATAGAGAGAAAACGTTATCATTAAATAGTGATGATTTTATCAGTTGATAAATCTAGATTTAATTTATCAAATTCTAAGTTCAATTCCGGATGTTTGATTAGTAAGAAGTTCCCTTATCATCCTTCTTCAGTGTAAATAAATCATTATCATTAAATTGGAAACATTAATTTCAGATTATAAATGAAAAAGAACAAAACTGGAAACCATGCAAAAGTTTACACAAATACTAAAACTAAAGAATTAACAGTGTGAACTCTAATAAACAGAGTGAAAACAGATGCCGAGGAAGGGTTCATTTGTCCTGCTCTGTATACAGACAAATGACAAATGACTTTTATTTCATACAAATTTAAAAGACTCCTAATTTGAAAAAAAATATTTTGACAAATTTTGAAGTTGAAAATCGTTTTCCTGAATTGTGTTTTATATAAGAAACGCCGGTAGTTATAACTTTTCTACATGTGTATCTTTCATGTCTATGTCAACTTAAACTAGAATAAATTTACTCTGATTTATTACCTGCAGTTTGATGTGTCGAAATTTATGACAATTAAGGTGTCTCGGTGTTATTACTTCGTTTTTTGTCTAACACTTGTTTATTTAGGTTTCATTCATTTAGAAATTTAACAAAATAATTATCTTAAATGTAAAAAAGTTAAAAAGTATTGTAAAATTTATATTCCGTATCAATTTTTTTAAAAAACATTTCCATTACAAAAAGGTGAATTAAAACACATGTGCTTTAAATCTGTTGCTGGATTTACACAATACAGAAATTATGCAAGGGAGATAATTAAAAAAATCACATAGATAATACTAGAGAAATAAATATTTCACTATGTATCTCTCAAATTTCAACGGTGGCCCTCATTTTCTATTTCATACATGCAAACTTTATAAAGACTTAGCTATATTTTATATTACTGATTATTCGGATTTCGTTTGGTTTTATGCATTTCAAATATTTTTTGAAATTATGGATTTCGTTTGTTTGGGTTCTAGTATTGCTGATGAGGAATTAATTTCTGAAATGGCCATACAGCTCATTAAAATTATTGCAGTTGGAGTAAACATATGTGTTTACGGTCTGATGTTCATTTACACCACATCCTTTCGTAAAATATTTAAAAACACATGCAACGTTTAACAAAACTACAATGAATTTTTAAAACTCTCCTCTCATATAACCACTTCCCTGTCACTTCAATGTGAAATCCTTATATTTTCAATTTCAGTTTATACGTTGAAATGCACAGTGACCCCCCCCCCCCCCCCCCCCCNTATTTTATTGTATATTTTGAAAAATAATAGAATTATGTTTCAACACACTTCGAAAAATTCTATAATAGGAAAATTAAACCCTGCAGATACCTTAATATTAAATAACCAAAATGATAGATATGACAGAGTCAAAAAATAAAATTTACAAATAATTTACAATTGGAAATATAAGTAGGCATTCTGGATATGGTGTTATTGTGAGAGAAACTGATACTTTTTAGTATATGCTTTTCTTTATTGCTTCTGCTACTATTATTGGCCCTAGCAAATGATTGGCTCTAGCAAATATGTTATGATCATGTTTAGGCATTTTAATCTTATAACGATCTTCAAATGCTTGTCACAATTTTGTGAAGACATTCAGTCGCATTTCAAAATAATTGCATACAAGTGCGATCCAGATGTCGATGTGTTAAGTTTTCGCGTTCAAACATGATCAAATCGAAATCCTCCTTGATCTAAAAAGCTTAACGCGTCTTGATCTTTACAAGTCTTGATCTTAACACGTCTTGATCGTCCTTTAAATCAATTATCTTGACATCGTTTAAAACTCTACACTGTCTTAACAAAATTGTGTTGAGCCTCTCAACCTCGTAATTAGATCAAAATGACCAAATAAGATCAAAACATACATGTATCTGCTGGTGTTGAAAATCTGATCTAAAAAGCTTAACGCGTCTTGATCTTTACACGTCTTGATCTTAACACGTCTTGATCGTCCTTTAAATCAATTATCTTGACATCGTTTAAAACTTTACACTGTCTTAACAAAATTGTGTTGAGCCTCTCAACCTCGTAATTAGATCAAAATGACCAAATAAGATCAAAACATACATGTATCTGCTGGTGTTGAAAATCTGCAAAAGTCAACTACCATTTTGTAGCAGGTTTAATTGTAGGTCAATATCAAATGTTATCAGTATTAAACGTAGTGTAGCAAACTGTGCGATAATCATCCTAAACACATTATAATCATATTATCTTGTAACTTCAGCATTTTGTTACTTATCACCACTGTGTCGATGCCTCTGTCGGTGGACTGTGAGGCCCAAAGGGTATTCACCAACCCAGTAGCCCGTAATTCTGTGCTAGCCCGAAAACCCATTTTATTTTGAAACTTGCAATATCTAATTTTTATAAAAGTTGTTCAAAACTAAGGAGTATCTCCCTCTTGCATAGCCTGATTTTGGCTTTTCTATTTAGACCATATTGATAATTTGTTCTCTTTCAGATTTTACACATGTTTCGGTATATGAATTTCCAAATATTTTGATTTGATCTGCACTGAAGAGACATAAGTTGTCGAAATGCGCTATGCAGAATCTAAATTAACAGTGACTTTGGTATTTTGTTACTTATACCAGATAATCGATACCCATATCAAGGCAAACGTAATATGTTGTTTAAATTATCTATTCGTATATATATTAAATTAAGTCTCAAGTCTTTAATTTGATTTGCAAGTAACATTTGTCTCAAAAATTTATTTTTTGTTCATATAACAGTATTTTAATGATCAGCTCTCCCAGCTGATAGCTTTATCAAATTATTTACACGAATTACATACACCATCAACAATTTTCTTCAGTTAGACTATAAAAACAAAAGACAAGAACAAAAAAAAAACTAAACAAAATAAAACAAAAAAAGCAATGCCGAATATATAAAAAAGAAAAAAAAAGAAAAGTCTAACAATAAATATTTATTATAAAATGACCTAGATTATCTTTATTATATCACCCAAGACAACGTTGGGTTGACATGTTGTTATTCTACCTTTTTTTTTATTATTTTGTCACCCGAGACGAAGTCGGGTGACACTTTGTTATTCTACGTTTCTCTCTTCTGATTTTTCTTTTTCTTGTTCTTCTTCTTCAATAATTTTTGTCCTGGCGATTATTTTGAAATGGCAGGATAAATTGATTTCAAACTTTGCATAAAGTTGGACCACCATCTGAATTTTTATGTTGTGTGTTTACAACTTTCAAAATGTCCCCGCATTTCCAAGATGGTTGCCAATCTACGTTGAAAAATTGGGGATTCTATATCTCAGGATCTGCTTGGAGGAATTAGTTCATATTTTGTATAAATGTTCAGTAGGATGAAAGGACGGAATCTATGCAACGAAATGGCTGCTGAAATACGTAAAAAGTTCGACTTTGTCCAATTTCAACGAAATTCTAGGTAGATTTTGACGCTGCAAATGAGATGGAATCGTCGAATGGGGAGTCCACTTTGATATCGGCTATTGCTTGCAATTGAAAATCTATTTCTTATTATTGTAATTGTTTTCTTCTTCCAATAAATATTTTCCGAGCGATAATTTTGAGATGGTTGGAAGAAATGATTTCAAACTTTGTACACAAAGTTGGACCACCATCTTAAATGATACTTAGTATGCTGTGCAATTATAATTTTCAAAATGTCCGCCATTTCCGATATGGCCGCCTAAATACGTCAAAATTTCAACATTGTCGGATTTCAATGAAAATTGATTTCTAGGTAGATTCTGATGCTGCGATTGAGATTGAAACATTGGATTGGTGGTCTTGGGTGACATCAACTATTGCTTCCAATTACAAGTCTTGCTGTGTTTCTGCTCAGGATCAGTTTGGGAAAGAAGGAAGGCGTAAATAAGGAAATGTTAGTTAATCTTTTATAATCCGTGTGACATAAATATACTTTATATAACACTATTCCACACTGGCAGTTTTTTATCATCTTACATCATCATAAAACGTCAATGACAAAAAATAATGTATTCACATGTTTAAATAAACTACTATAAAAGTGCATTACTCTTTCGACAGATAACATATTTGGCACATGAATAAACCCCAACACTTTTGATAAATATTAATTATTAAATTACATAAGATGCACACTTTTTATGTAGAAATTTTGGATTTGTATATCGTTTTTACCCTTGTCCGTTGTGAGTCATGTAGTTCACATAGCAAATGTGACAGGGTTGAAAAAGAAATTACAACGGAAAAAATAAAGGTTATTCTTTAGGAAACGTCCCATTTTAGACACAAGGTAGTCTTTCGCCATTTGTTATTTCTAAATAATCACGTAAGGTTTGTGATATGATAATTTTTTTTACCTGCTGAGAAGTATATAGGGTCCGTAGAATATTTCACTATTTTTGCTCCACAATTGTAAACAAAATAATACCCTTCTTCATTGCAACAAAAATAAGTTAGTTTTAGTTTCAACATTAATTGAACTGACAATCAAAGCATATTCCCAGTAGAAAACATTTCCTTAATATGCGAACTTCTCGGTTTAGGGATGTCAACTTTGTAGACAAAGGATTTAGGAAAGAGTAGCAAATTGAATTTTCTGAATAGATATATATTTGATATTGTCAGGTGTATTGTTGATGAAGAATCTGCAAACTGTTCCTCACTGAGAAACAAGCAACAGCTTTTATCTTTGCAAGGATTTTCAATAAAATAAAAGATTGGGTGTATTAAGAGCTTCCCCTATTTTGAACATATATTTATATATCAAAAAGAAACGAACCATTTTCATGGTAATATTTAAGGTTTCCTAAAATGTTGATTAAAGTTTGAAAACAATATATAGCAATGACATTTAGTCCTTCCTTCAATTAATTCAACATGAGTTATGCATAGGATTTGTACTGGTTTACAATAGTTTCACATACCAAATTAAAGTATTGGTGGAAGCTTAAGTTTTTTTTCTTGCTTGATTTGTATGCACTCCTTAACAATGATAGAAGTATCAACAGTCACGGTATCTTATCTTGACAAATAACTAAATACCGAAGTTACTGTGAATATTTTGATTCTGCATATGCGCATTATCCCATCGATAATGAATTATGTATCTTTTAGTTACATGATATTGAAGAAATTAAAACATTATTTTGTGATAATTGTTTCAAGATGCCGTTCGATAGGAAAGGAAATTTGTATTCAACTTGGTATAGAAAATTGTAAAGACGTTGTGAAAGATAAGGATATCTAGAAAAAAAGCTTAATTAAATCACAATAATATTGTCACTAAACATAGCAGAGTAAAATCACTTAGTTTTTGCTATTCTTAACTCATTAATACGTATTGCATGATCAGATAGATATACATTTTCCTAATGCGTGGGTCGTGCAATAACACTGTCAACAACAGACAACACATTTTGGTGACTTTGAAATAATTGAATATTTAATGCAAGCGACAAGTCTATATCGGGGTTTCTATTTCTGTCCTTGTGCTTTTGTGAAAAGAAAGGTAACTTCTCAGTTAGGTAAATCTCATCAATGAAGAATAACGGAAATTGTTTAACCTTGAATAATGGTA
Source organism: Modiolus philippinarum (assembly GCA_002080025.1). Lineage (NCBI taxonomy): Eukaryota > Metazoa > Mollusca > Bivalvia > Mytilida > Modiolidae > Modiolus > Modiolus philippinarum. Next base: position 13,160 of record MJUU01033356.1, on the reverse strand, counting down.
ACGGTCAAAAACATTTCGCTACTTGCCATGTATTATCAAATGATCTTTCCAAGTCTATTTATATCTTCACCAATAACTTGAGATGCTGGCAGGGTTAAGCTGATGACAAAAAAGGTACACAGATGCAAACATGTACTAAACACTTGGCAAAAGTAAGGAACCTCTATGATTTAATTTGGATTCGCCTTTCAATCCAATATTATACCAAAGTGTACATGTCATATAATAATTGTCGCCCTACTCTGAAATATATATGTTTCAGTCTTTTTTTTGTTGTTGTATGAAAACCAGTTCACCAAACAATAAATGCAATACCATTTATCATATCAAAATTCAAAATATCATAGACAATTCTTATCACATGCAGTAAACTACATTGTATGCATGGAAATTATTTTTCAAAAGATCCTAAACAAGATTTACTGTTTTGATGAGAATTCATCATATAGAGAAAACGTAATCACTAAATAATGATGATTTTATCACATTATAAATCTACATAAAATTTATCACATACTACGCTCAAAACTATAGAAATCATATATGCATCAATACTGGATGTTTCATCAATAAGAAATTACTGATGTACTGTTAAGAAATCATTATCAATTAATTGGAAACATTTTAAAATTAGAGATTATAAATAGAAAATTATAAAACTAAAGAGCTCAAAAGGAAATGGGAAAATTTCATGCTGCAAAGGATGACAGTGTTTGTAAGAGTACTTTGCCCGATATGTTATGCTTGCTGACGACCCCGCATCCGTAGCAAAATATATGTAAAAGAGAGGATGGATGTGGTGTTGTTCAACATTTAGCAAGTGAATTCCGCCCAAACCAGTGCTAGGGGCCGTCTTCAACTTACTATGAGGTAATAGTAAGAAAAAGAAGGGAAACGGGGAATGTGTCAAAGAGACAACGACCCTAAGGGGAGCAATAACAACTCAAAGCCACCATAAGATCTTCAATGAACGGTGAGGAAACCCCACACCCAACGGTAGGTCGGAGTTGGCCCCTAAATAAAAGAGTAATCAAGTTCAGCGAAATAAGCATCTTCCTAGACTCCGATAGACATAAAGTGAACTAACTAGAAAACAGACAAGACACACAAAGGCTTAATAAATTTCCTGACTTAGGACAGGCGCAAACCTGCTGCGGCGGGGTTAAACTAGTTTTATTGGGCCCAAACCTTCCCCCTATAGCCAATGTGATAAATAAAAAAACGATCGTAACAACAGTAAAGTTCAGTGTTTGCTCTTTGTTAAAGCCCTCATGGTGACTTCAAGGTGGAGAACAACAATGAAAGCGTCGTTCCATTTGCTTGATCTTACCATGTATTTATAGTGATTTGTCCCATGTACATTTACTCCATATCCCCTTATCTGCTCATGCAACTTAATAATTGGTACAGTAAGCAACAAAACAAAGGCAGTAGAGTACTGAGTAATCAAAGTCCAGAGTCAATGTAAAAAACGAGAATACTAGAAAATGGAACACGAAAACACCACAGACCAACAAATTAAACAAACAAACACCACAATTAAATTACCCAAACTAAAGAATTACCAGCGTAAATTTTCATCAAACAAAGTGATAGCAGTTGCTCCGGAAAGGTCTGTATACAGGCAAAGGCAAATTACTTTTATTTCGCACAAATATAAAATACTTGTAGCCATTAAAGACATCTTTTGAAAGTCGTTGAAGTTTAAAATCGTTCTTCATTCTTCAAATAAAAAATACCGGTAGATGTTATATTTTACATGTATGTCTATGTCGAAAGTAATCATTCTGATTCATAACCTAGTTTAATTTGCCGTAATTTATAGCGCTTAATATTAAATCACATGAATTTTTAGAAATAATAAAGTTTTAAAAAACATATAATTCTGACCACCTGTTTGAAGTGCCCACATCTCATTCTTTTATAATGCCAAGTTTTGATGAGTGCCCTATGTGTGTCGATATGTTGTAATCGTCCACTAGCTTAAGACACAAGTGCTTTTCTCGGGCAAAGGATAACAATGATTGTAAGAGCACTTTGCCAGTTTAATTAATGTTATTTGACAATCCCGCACCAATAACCAGTGAAGACATGGATGTAGCGGTGCTCAACAATTAGCAAAGAATTCCGCTCAAACAGAGGCTAGGGCCTGTTGGAGGAATCATGGTGACTTCAAGATGAAGAGCAACAATAAAAGCGTTGTTCCTATGTTTGTTTTTAACCATGTATTTGTAGAGACTTTGTCTCATGTGCATTTACTCCATATCCTTTCATTCACCATATGGAATGATTCAAGATGGTATTAAATAGGCATTCTATATATATTGATTACACAACAAGATCCCGTTCATTACCATATTTATCCACTAGAGATAGTTAAATTTTTAAATTTTAATTGTGAGGCTTGCCGAGCATTTTAAATTTCTTAAATTTAACTATCGAGAGTGGATAAAATATGGTAATAATCGGGATAAAGTGGTGTAATCTTTTTGTCTAATGATCAATGATAAACACCGAGAATTTTATTCCGAATATATTTGGCGGGAAATAGCACGTGGCTTTATTCAACATACGTTGAATAAAGAAAATTTATCTAACGGGTCGAAACCGGTTTAAACTTGACATATCATTAGAGAAACGATGTTATACCGGTAATGAAAGTAACTGAAATGCGCTTTTCTTTATTGTTTTCCTTTCAAAAAAATTATTGGATAATTTGAGAAAGTGAACTTTCATTTGATTAAGTACTGTGCAACGTAGCCCTTACCATTCAACGAACGCGAAACGGATTGCTGACGGGAGGTGAACGGATTGCTGACTGGAACGTGACGGGACGGGACGAATCGATTCACGTCCATAACAGTTCACGTCCAGGTACTCGTCATTTGACGAATACAATTCGTCAATTGACGAGAGAGGACACGTCATTTAATGATATGCAAAATATTCAATAGATTTTTAGATAATTGAAATTTTCCAATGAAACGAAACGAATTCAATCGTGATAACGATTTAACATTGACAGTGAATGGGAATAGTTTATACTTTAGTTTGATATAAAAAGAATGCATAAATAAAAAATCAAAAGTAAAATTTCCCTTGTTTTGGTAAGAACTCCACGAAAATGAAGAAAATGGTAAAAAATTTCGATCAATTTTAATCAAATCCCCGGGAATCAAGTAATCATTTTTGTCATTTCAAATGGACTGGTCAGAGGAAAACTTTCCTTTTACAAATTATTTTGTTCAAAATTCCATATAGATCACTTGTAAATCTTAATTTTATTCATTACAAATGTACCCGTCAGTGCGGAACTTTTACACATTATTTTGTTGAAAATTCCATGAAAATGGAAAAAAATGTGATAAAATTTTTCTTATGAACTTCATTTTAGCCATTTGATGGGTTGGACGAATAACAAGTCGTCACGTTAATTAACTGATCACTGACTGACCGCTGTCTGCGAACGGATGACGAGTGACTTATCGCTTTTTCTGTAAGGGCTACGTTGCACAGTACTGTATCAAGTGCTGTTATAATTTTATTAAAATTTATCAGCATTGTATGTAGTTTCGTATGCAGTCCGATTATCACCTTAAACCGGAAGGATCAGGTCATTTGAAGGAAACTTCAATACTGATGTTCAAAAATCTATGTTAAATCTAATGTGCTGTGCTGCGAAAATTACCTCTACATATATCTGTTATGATGGTCTCCAATTCTTGATTTGAATTGCACGCAATCGCTGTTTAATTAAGAATTAGATTATTGTAAGCGGGCTCTATGCTAATTAGAACATGGTAAGACCTTATATTTGTCGATATTTTATACCGAGCGATAGCGAGGTATAAAATGAGGACAAATATAAGGTCTTACCATGTTCTAATTAGCATAGAGCTCAATTGCAATAATCTATTTCGATTCTAATATGGTTTAGAAATGTTCTAAAAATTTGAAGCGGTACTAGGAGGATGTTTTCAAATGCCATTTTGGTCGTTAGAATTAAGCGAAATAGACCATGAAACAACATATCAAGCATATAAAAGTTGTAAAAATTGACTTTTATCCACTTTTTTGTTCAACATTAAGCCTTATTTAGTACACTGAGAATGACGTAATCAAGATGTTGGAATTTTTAATAGATAATATTTTTGTCGAATTTGGAGGCCGTGTTTTTCAACAGACAATCGGGATTCCCATGGGAACTAACTGCGCGCCACTTTTAGCTGATCTCTTCCTTTTTTCATATGAGGCGAAGTTTTTACAAGGGCTTACACAGAAAAAACAAAAACATTTAGCCCAGTCCTTCAATTTCAGCTTCCGCTACATAGACGATGTACTTTCTCTTAATAATCCAAAATTCAAGGAATATTTACACCAGATCTATCCCAATGAGCTTGAAATTAAAGAGACTACCGATACACCTACTTCAGCTTCGTATTTAGATCTTTTAATTTACATTGACGAAAAGGGACGTTTGAAATCTAAGCTGTATGACAAACGTGATGATATTAACTTCCCAATTGTGAACTTTCCCTTTCTGAGCAGCAATATACCTGCCTCTCCAGCCTATGGAGTGTACATTTCACAGTTGATTACTGTCGGGCATGCAGTTTATACAGTGACTTTTTAGTTAGAGCAAAAACACTGTCCCAAAAGCTGCTTAGTCAGGGATTTGTTCAGCCTTTGTTACTTTCATCCCTTCAGAAATTCTATGGCCGTCACCATGACATCATTGACAGATATGACGTGTCTGTGTCCCAAATGAAAACGGACATTTTCAGCTAAATTTCACGTCTTCACGGATTTGACATAACCGGATTTGACTCAACCCCGGATTGACTCACTGATAGTGTGACGGGTGCCGCTAGCGGAGCAGGACATGCTTACCCTTCCGGAGCACCTGATGTCACTCCCGGTTTTTATGGGAGTTCACACTATGAGTGCCTTAGTTCTTAATGTTATCTTTTTATTTCCGTGCATTGTAGCTGTCTCACGTCCTTGTTTTGTCTTTGTTTTTATCTGTTACCGTTTCTGCCATGTCTTTGGACTTCGATTTTTGTAGTCATCGCTTCCCTTGTTCCTTCGGTATTCTACTGCCGTTGTTTGTTACGTATAAAATTAATAAAAATAGGTTATTCCCGTTTGAACTATTTACGGTTGAGATTATGACGTCCGGTATTCGTATTGTGAAGTCACCGAGGGCTCTATGCTTATTAGTACCCTGTAGTGTTCTCAAAGCGTTTGAAGGACGCCATATTAGAATTTCTTACACTAAAAAAAACATTTATTCATCAGCTCTTTTAGATTAGGTTGATTTCAAGATCAAGAACAGCAACGAAAGTTTTGTTCAATTAATTGGTTCTACATTGTATTTGTAGAGATTTTGTCTCATCCACATTTACTCCATATCCTTTCAATGTTTATGTGGTTTTGTAAAACTATTTTATTATCTACAGTAACGTAAAATACACTAAAACAGTAAACACTGGTAAGAATATTCTAAAAAGGTACCTATCTATAGAATAAAGAAAAGTAAGAAAATATATATTCTTAATAAAATTACTTAGATTAATTTCGTTGTGTAATTTTGCTGGTTTTATAATGTTCTATTTTTGGGGTAAAGGGATAGACATAAATAAGAAAAAAAAAATGTGTTAATCTTTTATAATCCGTATGACATAAATATACTTTATATTAGACTATTCCACACTGGGAGGTTTTTACCACTTATATCATCATAAACATCAACTGCAAAAAATTATCTATTCACATGTTTTTATAAGCTATTATAAGCTACATGTACTATAAAAGGGAATCCATTTTTCGATAGATATTTATTATGTGAACATATTTGGCACATGAGTAAACCCCAACACTTTTTGATAAATGTTAATTACATGTACATTTTTACATTACACAGCCTGCACATTTTGTAGTTGGATTTGTCAATCCTTTTATACACTTGTTCGTTGTAGGTCATGAAGTTTACATAACAAATGTGTGACGAGATTTAAAAAAGAACATTACAAACTAAGAAAGAAATCCAGGTTATTCTTTATTAAATGTCTGATTTAAGACTTAAGGTAGTCTTTCATCATTTAATGTTTCTAAGTAATCACTAAGGGTTGCTGATATGATAGCTGGCTTACTGATTTATTTTTTGAGCTTCTCTGCAGTTTCCATTGATTTATTCACTTTTTATACTGTTTGGGGGCCATTTAGGGCTTGCTATATGGTGTGCGGTTCCTCACTGTGTTGAAGACCGTGTGGTGATCCCTAGATATTTTTGTTTTGGGTCGTTTTAACCTGGAGATGGGATGTTGTGTCCTTGACATTTACCCCATCTCCTTTCTTTTTTATATAGTTTATAGGTTTTCAGTTTGATTTTCTATAGACATTTCCCTGTTGTCGCGCGACATTTGTGAAGAAAAAATTCACACCCTTTAATGTTTCAATGAAAATAAAATATCTTCGCCTTTTACATCAATTGAAATGACAATCAAAGCATATTCCCAGCTGTGTATTACTTATTAATGTGCCAAGCTCTTGTTTTAGCGATGTCAACTCTCTAGACAAAGGATAGGAAAGAGAGCAAAATTAAATTTTCTAAAATGATATATTATATTATGATATCAGGTTGCTATTATGAAAACTGTTCCCGAGAAACTTGCAACACCCCTTATCTTAGCTTTTTTAAATGAAATGAAAAAAAAATGAAGTATTATGAACGTACCCTTTATTTTGTTTAACAGTACACACCTGCAATGGCCGAAAATTACAAGTAAAGACTTCCATCCACCTGGGAATTGATACATATGCCACAATCCAACCGGAAACTGCACAAGAAAATTACAAATGAAAGGCAAAAGACAAGAGTGAGCATCGAAAAGTATAAATAACAGAAAGAAATACTAGTACATGATTATAAAAGTTTGTATACATTTATTCATCGTATTGAGTCCTTCTTTAAATTATAATTGTATAATGTGTTGTACTCGTAATTTGATTTACATTTGTATACAGAGCTGATTTAGAATAGTTTCACATATGACAATTAGCTATTGGCGCAATTACATTCTTGCTAGATTTGCATGCATTCCTTGAGATAATAATACACGATTAACAGTCATGGTATCTTTTCATATTTTATAAACCAAAAAAAAAAAACCCCTGGGAAGTCAGTTATTAATCGTTAAATTACATTATCTCTAGGAAAATTAAACATTATTGTGTTTTAATTGTTTTAAAATGACATAAGATGTGCAACGAATTTGTTATTTAGTTTAGTATTAAAGATTGCATGATGTTGCGAAGAGATTAAGAAAAGCTACAAAGAAGCGTAATTAAATCAGAAAAATATTATCATTAAAAATAGCAGAATAAAATCCATTTAGTCCGTCTTATTCTAAACCCAGAAATGCATATTGCATGATCATATAGATATGAATTTGCTGATTGCGTGTGTCATGTATTGAAAAGGAAGCTGTAAACAAGAGGATCTTGAAATACACACCGTCAAAAACAGATATGAGATAAGGGATAATCACTGAAATCTCTGAGCAGGGGATAGGGGTTGAATTTTATTGTGTTATCGGGTAAAATTGATTCTCTGTTATCTGTTATTTTAAGAATCAGTTTGCTGTTATCAAAAAAAATAATTCTAATTTCCTGTTATCTGTATCGGAAAAATCAGTTCGCTGTTATTCTGTTATTGGAAGCCCCTTGCACCCCTCACAGATTTCAAGGACTTTGAAAAAGTTAAATACTTGATGCGAATTGACAAATACAGGATCTCCGTTTCTGTGCATATTCTTATTCCGATTTCTCAGTGCAACAAGAAATACATTTACTTAGCGTCAAGTAATACATGTAATTTACAAAATTTATAAATTTGCAATTATATTTTTATATATTTTGAGGCATTTAAGCATCTAAAGTAAAATGAAAGATGACTTTAGAGATAACCGTTTCTCGCCAAAACGAGTAATTTTCATTTTTCTGCTTATTTTCTTGTATTAAACAAAGAGAAGAGGAGTCTTCATTCTTATTACAAATTATCTCCTTCGCATACAGCCAATAACATTTTTATATATTATAGTAAAATCCAAAATCAAAAATATGTTAAAGTGTTAATAAAAAACAACAAAAATTCTAGCGACCATAAAAGTAATGCTTATACCAAAGTAAACTTATGAATGTTCATGCAGTTTTGGTAAAAAAATAAAACCATTGGAAACATGCATCACAATCGCACGTTGACATTATACAAATACATCGGCAAAGGAATACCAAAGCAAAATCGAACAAATAACCTAGTACATGAAGGATTCGTAGTAGAATGTTAAGAAAGAGTTTTGGTCCAAATGTAACGAAAGTCCGTCATGACCTAACAAACATTTTTGCCATTACACTTCATTAGCCATCTCTTATGGTTTCTGAGTTTATCCCATAACAAGGTTTTCGGACTTTGGGCGAAAATTCGTGAACGAAAAAAAGATTTTCGACCGGTCCCTATTTCTTATCAACTAGACATGGTCCAGAACATTGTCTTAAAGATTCAAAAGGATATCTCCAGCCTTTTTTGTGAAAATGAGACAGAAAAGAAAAAAATAATAACTAGTATGTCAATTGTTCGAAGAACAATTGCTAGGTCTTTCCCTGAAGTTGCGTCATAAAGTTCTAATTATAGAATAATGGATAAAACCAACATTGTAAACTAAATGTGTACATTTATTGATACTTTAACATGAAATACGATTTTTGGCTGTGACTTTGACCTTTGACCTTGACCTTATTTTGAAGGTCATGTCTTCCTGGATAATTTTTGTTTTGAATATAAGTTTGTATCTTCAATGGTATTTGAACCATAAGCAAAAAACCCAAATACGGACATCAAAAATCGGTTGTTGGTCCATAGGCCCAAAACGGTTGGTCCAAGTATTTCGGACCCATGTAACAAATGTAGATCTCAACAAAACACACATTTCCATCACTACATTTAATCAGCTATCTGTTACGGTTTCCGAGTTAATCCAATAACAAGGTCTGAGGTCAAAGTTCAAAGTGACCAATGACCTTTGACCTTAGAATTTTTAGATGTAACACATATCACCTAAGTTGAATGGAAAAGGTTCCAGGTTTCTATCTCTCATCGTTTTCAACAAAAACGTACTTAAAGATGGGACGAAATTTGCAAAGCGCACAACTTATGAACTGTCCATCGTAGATTTTCGGGCCAAATGTAATGAAGGTCCGTCATGACCTAACAAACATTTTTGCCAGGACACCTCTTCAGCTATCTCTTATGGTTTCTGAGTTTATCCCATAACAATGTTTTTCGGACTTTGCGCCAAATTTCGTCAACGAAAAAAGATTTTCGACCGGTCCCTATTTATTATCAAATAGACATGGTCCAGATCATTGTCCTAAAGTTTTTGTGAAAATGAGACAGAAAAGAAAAAAAATAATAATGAAACGAAATACAGAAAGGTCTTTCCCTTGGAAAGGGGAAAGACCTTAATAATAATAATAATCAGACGAAATAGAGAGGTCTTTCCCTTGGAAAGGGGAAAGACCTTAATTACAAGAATAGACCTATGGAGGAAGTATTCTAACATAAAAATTTGGTTCAGTGGACGCAAAATGTCTTACTTTATAAATTATCAACGCAATTTCGAAAAGAATTGACAATTGTATTATGCATGAGCCGCAAAGTTCACATCGTCAAGAAAGTTTTGTCATCATTCTCGGTTATTATTAACGTCTTTCTTTTTAACAATGAAAGAATACTGAGTAAATGCACATAAGACAAAGTCCCTACAAAAATACTGAGCAAAATGAAAAAAAAAGGATTAGCTACATTTGAGTCTATTTTTGGGGTTACCATATCTCAATTCATAGATTTAATTTTAAATATTTGAACTTGATTTGAGTTCGACTTATCATTAGCATTACGCCTGTCAATATTTTATGAAGATTGTTTTAATTTTATGTAAACTCAACCCAAAAAGCAAAACATTAACGATAAAGAGGGATTTGGAAAAATGCCAGAATTTTCGTATTTCTGTAACAAAAGCGAACAAAATAATTTTGATTACCAGAACTGGTTATGTAACGGTGATCAAGAAGGGCTTATTGCACTTTTTGGCAAAAAATGAAAATGGCTTTTGTGTAAATGGTCCATGTTTTTTAGGACCATTTTTTGAACTGGATATTTTTACACCCTTTCTGACAAAATGAATATTTTTTTCTAGGATTGAATTAAAGCAAATATCGGGGATTTTTAGCTAACATCAGAAAACGAGTACACCCCCTGTGTAAGACAGGCAAATCTTTCGCTGCGAAATAATTAGATTTTCTTGTCCGAGGTGGGAGAAAGTGTTTCTTATTAGCATTGCTTATAATATCAAACATAACCTTATAACGAAAAACTTTCTTCTGTTCGGTTATGAAAGGACTTTATGAAGCAAAAAAAAACTACGTAATGGAATCGTACAAAACAGTCATAGACTTATTTCAATTTCTAATGATAACAGCAGGTATATTAACGATATACTAACTACTGACAATCCCAAGTTTTATTATTGTGTCGACCTCATTTCCCCAAAAGAACAAAACCTTAATACAGACAATAATTATTCCAAATTCTACCCTTTTCTTGATCTTACTATCATTATCGGTTATTGAAAAATAAAGCTAAAAGTTATGTTAATTTTTCTTCTCATGACGGCGACGCTCCTCTAGTTCCATCCTACGGAGTGTACATATCTCAACTCATGAAGCCTTAAATGATGGCAACCTTACTATCATATCCATAGTTTTATAGAAGAAATGAACATTGATTTTTTAATATTGCATGACTCGCAAGCAATTTATTTCAAGGACATTTCTCATTCTCGTTGTTAAGAACATTTTGCTAAAAATGCCAAACTGATAAAAAAGAACGAAAAACAAAAACTTTTACGTTACTTAAATGTTTTAAGTAATAGGGATATTTACTTGATTCTGATTCTGAATGAATTCGTAAAATTGACATTAAGATCCAATGTTTTAAAGATTTTACAAATATACTTTCCTCATTGCCTTAATTGATATTTCCAAATCTACTGAAATATATGATGATTCGTTACTAAACCACTGGGAAAATTTTGAGTTTATAGTACGTAGTGCGACGGTGTTTTACAAGCAGACTACACTCCTTGAATTAACTGGTAATTTAGCGGCAAATACTCCTTGACACAAATCTTTCTTAATTAATTTTTATCTTATTTCTTCTTTTTAAAGATAGTGGTCTTGGATTAATAGTCTACCTGTATTGGGTTTTATGTGCGTGTTCATTATATTATATGGAAACGGGATGGAAATAAGGGATGTTTCGTTACCTGTAAACTCTACCACTGGCCTTTGCTAGTGTCGGTATCAAGTCCGACTATCGTTCCTTTCGTTGTTTACGTTTGTCTTTTTGTTGTTGGTTGTCCCTGGTGGACTGTGTTGTGTGATTGCCATTTTCGGCAAATTCTCAAATGGCGACAACGTTGTTCAAACACTAAAGGTTTCCAGACGTTTCTTTTTGCTTTTTACGGAAGAAATAGGTACTTGCATAAAACCTTATGCAAGATCCTATTAATCTTCTCTGCTTCAAGTGATTATATCCAAATTTAGGCCTTTCTTTCGGAAAAAAATGGCAATAATGACTATACCAAATCATTGAAAGCATGTCCTAGATACTTACCCAATAAAAAAAAACAGTATCTATTTTCAATTAATTGTACTAACGATAATGTAACTTTTGTGATTACATTACTATTATGAATGAGAAAATCCTTGGCACTCCGTAATCACTTCAGCGTTTCATGAACGGGAGAATAAACTGTATTTTAAAAAAGAATACTTGGAGTACCATATAAAAGAATAAAAAATCACTTCCTTAGAATTAGCAAGATAAGCATACTGGGTTGTTGAATACCCTCGGGGAATAAAAGTCCACGAGCAGAGGCATCGACCAAGTGGTAACAAAAAACTAAATACCGAAGTTGCTGTGAATTTATTTTCTGCATATGCGCATCTGATAAATGTGTGACACCTTTGTTATATTTACATAATTTGATAAAAGACCTGTGATTTTTTTAACAGTTGATTATGTATTAGTAGCAATCAAATTTTATTTTTGTATTAATATAAGCAGGATGCTTTTATCAATGTCATGTTATCGCGAAACTAAATTCTCAGGGCACCCGCAAGTGTTAAAGATTACGAGTGGGAAAATCATGATTATCCCTTTTTACGTGACTGATCTCATTTCAGAATAAATATGTTTAATATATAGAATTATAAACTATCTAATTTATTATCAAAGGAAAAGGAAAATTACATCATTTCATCAGAAAGTACGTGATATTATGACTTAAGAATATTTTTTATGACGAAAATTCACAGTTATATTTTACAATGCGTTTTTTCTACGAATGCAGATTTCAGCTCTATTTTTTAAAGGCTGCATTGTTTTAACAATCAACGCATCCGCTTTTTTTTTTAGTTTTCATCGTATTAAGGTTGATAGACATAATATTCATATCAATGAGATTTTGTTGTAAGTCGGCACAATTGAAGAATCAATCCTACTTACCCAAAATCTGTAATAAAAAGTATGGGTCACCTCGCTTGTTTTTTCTAGAATTGAGATCAAAGTTTGCTCATTTTTAGCCATTTTTTCACCTAAGTTTACAAAGAATGCACGGGGAAAATATGGAAAGGCAAATTTTAGCTTAATAAAAATGAACTTTTTATCCATGAGAATTTGATATATTTTTGTGAACAGATAGTTTATGATGTAATTTATTGGTTACAATTAAAAAATGAATATGTCACCATGCTTTTAACGGAGATATTTTACAAAGTTTCCGGATGAAACATTATTTTCGGGAAAAGGGAGTTAATTCGCGGCAAAGTAAACGAAATATGACGTTTCACATTTGTCATTCAATTATGACGTCACAAAGGAAAAGTGGTCAAATTACTATTCCGGTCCGAAAATCAAACCTACCCCGTACCCGACTCTTTATTTTTCTTATGCGCGATTGCATTGCGCAGCGCAACAGTGTCTATCTACCTTAAAAAGGAAAAGTTTCATAAGTAACAAATTTTAATTCAAATATTGT
>MJUU01033351.1:171151-200214 GCA_002080025.1 Modiolus philippinarum | reverse complement strand
AATTTGAATAAAAGAAATTGAAAAAAGTGTACACATGAGATATTATCTCATGTACAAGTACACCATATCTAAGAAAAATAAAGAGCATGCATCTCTACCACGGGGAATCGTTTTACCAACTCCACACTGCAATAAAAGACAAACTCCTGTATTAAATATTTTACGAAAGGATATGGGGTAAATGAACATGAGATCATAACACATATGTTAACTCCAACTGCAATGATTTTAATGAGCTGTATGGCCATTTCGGAAATTTATTCCTCATCAGCAGCACTAGAACCCAAACAAAGGAAATCCATAATTTAAAAAAAATGTTTAAAATGCATAAAACCAAAGGAAATCCAAATAATCAGTTATATCAAATATAGCTAAGGACAAAACTACGATGGAGGGAGTTTATCCTTGGGTTTTAGAATTTACATTAATTTGAATAAAAGTAATTGAAAAAAAAAATTTTTTTGGTTTGTTTTGCACTATCTTGCGTACAGTTAGTCGCTACCCTGATTGCACGGTGTACAGTTTCACCGGGGGTGTAAATGTAGGAATTAATTTACGGGGAAATGCCTTTAAAGAAGTAAGGGAGAGATTAATCTGTCAGGGAAAATATCCCCTTCAATAACCATCTAATGAAATTGTTTTGACAAATTTGTCCATTGTGACATGATCTTGTTCACACACATACCCAATTGACCTTATATTAAATTTAAAAGATGCACACCAATTTTAACTTATTCTTACTATAAAATATTATTTCAACTTCTAATTACATTACACATACGGTATGGAGAGAATCTAACATATGAAAGTCTTAAAACGTATACAAAATACAAAAGTTGGTTTGAGTAGTAATTACATCCGAATAAATTCAATTCAAAAATTAATATAGTTGATGAGTTTATTGAATTTGGTCACAACATAACGCATACTGTTTTTCAATTGAAGTTTGAGATGGCCACATTATTGTTTCAAATGACGCATGCGTTAGATCTTCACTTCCGAGGCGAAAACGCGAAAGCGAAAACGCGAAATCACAAAGGCGAAAACGCGAAAACGCGAAAGCGAAAACGCGAAAACATGAACATTGTCGCCTGCACTATATATATTCAAGAATTTCTGTGTTTGAAATATAATTACAAAATCAATGTTGCACATCTACATTATATACTGAAGCATGCATTAGAAAAATACAGAGCCATTTATGAGGATTTGTGAATAATGGAGGCATGCCTCAAGACTCGATAACCTAAAGTGTAAGTTCAATGATAATATGGAATTCTGGAATTAAATGACAGGAAAGAAAAATAAAATGCATGATGCACATCTGCAATATACACTGAAACATTCCTGCAAGTTTGGTTTAACAATATAAAGCTGTCCAGGAGCAGTTGTTGATAATGGAGACGTATCCTAGACTCCAATAAGTTAAAATGACAAAGTCCAAAATAATATTTTATAACGAAAGCATTTTTTCGAATTTGTTTTTTGTACATGAATTAATCGTGGTCGTAAGTTCAAATGAAAGATTTTTTTTTCTTATAAAAATGAAAGATTTTTTTTTCTTATAAAAATCGATGTCCGTTGTTTTCAATTTGAAATACATTTGAAAAAAAAATTGTATTACACATTTTGGGAGAAGCCAAGGACGTATATTACGTCCTTGTAGAAGCTAAAGTTTCCTGAAACAAGTGGTGCGTTTCTGCATTTTTTCTTCAGTATATTTTACACCAGATATTTTTTTTACGTTATGCATATGGTAGCGGATAGTTCAGAAGTCTAAGGTGCTACATGTATTTCCAGTATGTAAGATCGGTGTAAATAACTAACTGCTTGTTATTGTCTGTTGCGAAAGTGGGATGGATATGTTTATAACTAAAATTAAACTAAACAAGAAGCTCTCAAGAGCCTGTATCGCTCACCTGGACCACGACTGGCATATGCAGTTAAAATAATCCCAATGTTTTAAGGGCATTATTTTAAAATTTGTGAATAGACATTGATGTTATTTTATCTTTAGTTTAACTATATTCCAGACTGGCAGCTATTTTGGATTTGGTTGCAGTTCAATTGTCACCTTTCTTGAAGGGGCCATTGAACCAATTTTGGTTCCAATTGACTAAATATTTTCAGAGGAGAACATCTTTAAATGCTTTAAGATAGGCTTCCGATAGGTCTCAAGGTTAAACCATGTTCCCCATCGGGGCCATCTTGAATGCGATGCAGACAAGCCGGGCAAATTTTTTAAACGGGAACAACTATGGGCCATTGTGACCAAGTATGTTTTCATTATTGGCCGAGTAATTTCAGGAGAAGATCTTTAAATGTTTTCCCAATGGGTCAAATATTAAATCTGTTCCCCGCTGGCAGCCATCTTGCATAAAGCAAAGACTTGAAAAACAACTCTTTTGCAGGGCAACAACCTAAAGACTATTGTGGCAAAAGCTGGTTCCAATTGGCTGAAAAGTTTAAGAGAAGATCTTTGAATGTATTTTCCAATTGGGTCCAATGTTAAAACTATGATCCCCGCTGGCGGCCACCTTGGATATCGCGCGGATCTGAAAAGCAACTTTTTTGCAGGGACCATCTAAGGACTATTGTGGCCAAGTTTGGTTTTAATTGGCCCAGTAATTTCAGAGGAAAAGATCTTCGAAAGTATTTCCCATAGGGTCCAATGTTAAAACTATGATCCCGCTAGCGGCCATCTTTGATATCGCGCGGATCTAAAAAACAACTTTTTTGCAGAGGCCATCTAAGGACTATTGTAGCCAAGTTTGGTTTTAATTGGCCAAGTAGTTTCAGAGGAGAAGATCTTTGAAATTATTTAGGTCAATGTTAAAACTATGATCCCCGCTGGCGGCCATCTAGAATATAGTGCGGATCTGAAAAACAACTATTTTGAAGGGGACTACTAAAGACTATTGTGGCCAAGTTTGGTTTCAATTGGCCAAGTACTTTCAGAGGAGAAGATCTTTAAAAGTATTTCCCCATAGGGTCCAATGTTAAAACTATGATCCCCGCTGGCGGGCATCTTGGATATCGCGCGGATCTGAAAAAAAACTTTTTTGCAGGGGACCATCTAAGGACAATTGTGGCCAAGTTTGGTTTAAATTGGCCAAATAGTTTCAGAGGAGAAGATTTTTGAAAGTATTTCCCCATAGGGTCCAATGTTAAAACTATGATCCCCGCTGGCGGCCATCTTGGATATCGCGCGGATCTGAAAAACAACTTTTTTGCAGGGGACCATCTAAGGACTATTGTGGTCAAGTTTGGTTTTAATTGGCCAAGTAGTTTCAGAGGAGAAGATCTTAGAAAGTATTTTCCCATAGGGTCCAATGTTAAAACTATGATCCCCGCTGAGGGCCATCTTAGATATCGCGCGGATCTGAAAAGGCAACTTTTTTGAAGGGGACCATCTAAGGACTATTGTGGCCAAGTTTGGTTTCAATTGGCCCAGTAGTTGCAGAGAAGAAGATCTTTGAATGAAAAGTTTACGCCGGACGGACGACAGACAGACGACGGACGGACAGACGACTGACAAAAAGTGATGGCAAAAGCTCACCCTGGCTATAGCCAGGTGAGCTAAAAACAGTGAACAAATTTTTGTTTCTCTTTAATAATTTTCAAAAATAATTTCTAAGTTTTGGTTCCTAGTCATGAAACAAATATTAAAAAAAAAATGTTAGGCTTGAATCAAATTATACTCTCCGGGTCGGCCGCGCTGTTGTAGTGTAGTATCTAGTTCCAGGAAAAGGAGATGGTTGCACCTCGTGTAAGAAGTTATCTTTTTCCTGGTAATGACTAGCGAGGATCTGTGGGTCTGTGTAATAATGGCGGCGCTTAAGTATGTCCAGACAATAATCAAAAAACCACTTTCGGAACTTTTCATACTTCGAACGATCGTCATCTGATAGGTCATCATAATAGAAATTGTAAATCTCATCATGTATCTTCTTGTAGATTGGATTCAAATGCCCCTGTACAAAGGCATATGCATAAACATCTCCCACGTCCTTACTCATTTCTGAAATTAGTGCAAATGTTCAAAATGAAAAAAACAACAAAAAAAAACGTATAGTGGCTTATTGTTCAATTAGTTAAAATTGTCAAAACTATTCATTTGACTACCTGTAAGAATTATAACTTACTATCTAAACAGTACAACACTTACACAATAATAAATGACATTGAATGCAATATCACAAAATTTGGACTGTCCAATGGAAAATTTATATGGTCCGAGCCGAAGGCCAGGGTAAAATCAGTTTCCTGGTCCATATCACAACCTGAGGGCAGTCCGAATTTTGTAATATTACCTTTAATGGCATTTACTATTGTGTTTATTGCATTGAAGATATAATTATTTATCTGTATCATGCAAAAAAGACACTGAGCTTAAGTTTGTTTTCAACAAAAACAATGATATTATGACGATAAACAAATGATAAAACAAAGGGCATATTTAAAATTAAAGCTACAGCAACTTTAATGTCAAAAGTCTGATAGTTGTTGGAAAAGTGTTTAATTATTTAACCAAAAAAATACTCTATTCGAATCTGGGCTCTGATCAAAACTGTTTTTCTTTGAATTTACTTCAAATTTTTAATTTTTAAACATTTGTAAAATAATGCTACCCTACTTAATGAAAGACATTGAAATTTACTTTTAAGATGTTGTTTGTTAGCATTGGTTGACTAACGTAAAAGTTCAATGCGTTTTACAACAACTCAAATGCTGCCGTCGAATTTCCAGCCGATATTGGCCGTCAATATCATAAAATCGGACCGGCTCTTTCCATACTCCAGAATACTACATGACATTTGATCAGTATTAAACCAATGAAATGCAATATTCTGGTGTATTAGGAGTAAAATAAGTGGTGCGAATGGGTGCACATCGCTAGTCTGAAACTCATTAGTCCGACACTCATTGGTTCGATACTTATTTGTCCGACCGCCTAGCTTGCGTGGTTCACGCTTATGAATTAGCCCGCAGCATCCTCCGAGCTTAGAGTATGAGACTTCCTAATAGAGGCGAAACGGTATGGGTGAATATGAACAGAAAAGAATTGTCAAGTGCAAAAACCCAAAGGGCAGGTGCAAAACCGACAGAAAATTTGTCAATTTAATTTATATTGTTGCCTGATAATCAAACATTTAAAAAAATTGTAACAAAATAAACCTATTCATCTATTTACAATTAAGCTTAATTCAATAATTATATGCGTCTATTTTAGATGCCTTATCATTTATATCCATACCGCGAACTTTCAGTATCCATCCCGCTTTGGTCATTCCAATGAACAGGACTAATAAAAGGCAAACTGTCGAAACTGACATCTTGGATATCCTGTATCACTTCCTGTGCCTGGCCTATAAATATTAAAGATAACAAACATTTCACATTTGATTTAAATATTGAATTATTTAACAATGTGAAAGATGAAATATATCAGCTATATCGATCAAGACGTTAAACGAAAAAGTTAATCAATTAAAAAAAAATCATAAGTTCTAGATTGTAACGTCCAGTGACCAATATTTCAGCCACATAATGACGAAAACAAGTTAAGCAATGTAAAAGGGTAAGTGAAAGAAGAAAAAAATAAAATGGACGGAAAAATCAGGGCAACGGAAAAGGGGAGAAATGGGTACGGACAGGAAATTTAGCCTGCTATACGACACTCAATGCGTCTGCTTTCCTAATGAAAATATAGAAGGGATCTTTATATTGCACGGAGCGTGGAGTTTCTCCACTTAGTTTGATTAAAATGGTTCACAGTCAGGCTTTTCGTATTATGACCTGACTACCCCGCATAGACAGGGCATTTTCCTATCACCCACATGTGGACGC
Organism: Modiolus philippinarum; assembly: GCA_002080025.1. Taxonomy (NCBI): domain Eukaryota; kingdom Metazoa; phylum Mollusca; class Bivalvia; order Mytilida; family Modiolidae; genus Modiolus; species Modiolus philippinarum. The sequence continues at coordinate 194,364 of MJUU01033351.1, read as the reverse complement.
GTACGGCAGCTCTGTAGACGAAGCTTGTGTAAATCGATTCAGGTACCGGGAGCAAAAAGGAAATAAAAAATACCAAAAGAAATGACGCATCGTAAAAAAAAATTGGACAACATTACATAGACAAAACAAACAAACAAAAATGAAAGCCACAAAATTAGCAGTGCAAACCATAACAAAAAGTGGAGTTATCATTAGGTGCTCCGAAAGAATGGTGTATTTACAAACAAATGTATCATGGATTCGACCGTGTGTGTGTTTTTTTTTCTTTTTCATGCAGCAGCAGCACCGCTTCAAGTTAACAACATTGACTAGCTACTGGGTTGTAAGTGTAGAGTGAGATGTCACAGAATACCGAATACCAGAGGAAGAAAATAAATGAGAATGACATCAATAAGTTAACCATTATCGTTAACATCAGTTATATTTTACATGAATTATACAAATTCTAAAACAATGTTACATTTAATTTCAATCGCCCCGAATTGGTTTTAAACTGAAAGTTCTAATTTGCGGATTAGTGTTTTTATGCATTTAGAAAGATTCAACAACACTAAAAACAAAGCCAAGCCATTTTTCTTCAAAATTACAAAAAGTGCTGTGGAAAAAAATGCAACACTAGTGTTCAGGATATACTGTGGTCTGGACCCAAATTTTTAAAGTTTTAAATTTTTTCAAGCCTTGATTTTTGAAATGTTCTCACCATATAAAATCAATATATAAGGAAAAATTCAAAGGTTGCTGTGCATTTTTTTTTTGCTACAGATCTTTGAAAGTGACCAATTTTAACAGTTTTGCTCATATTTAGGCATTTGACCCTTTTTTGACTATTCTCAAGGAAAAAATCTAGATAGAGTATTGTAAAGTTTTTCCTATACATATACTGAAAAGCTATACTAAATAGAAGAAATTAACAAATTCAACCCCCCAAAAATCACATGTTCGTGTTGATTTAAGAAAGTTTTGTCCCATTTTCATGCGTTTTGGGGGCAATTTCAGCATTTCAATATTTCCCTAAAACGTGGATTTTCTAACCTTTTTTTAAAGCAAATGGTTTAAACTTTATTAATTTTGTGATTTTTTTTATTCCAAAAGTATGGAAAACTATATTTTAAAACAGCAAAAATAAATCTTAGGTGCACATTTTCTACATAAAATTGTTTTTTTCTAACCCAACCTCTAATTTGTGACATGAAACAAAAGGCCGATTATGGCATAAATCTTCCCTTTGTGGTTACTCTGAAAGTCCTGGATAGAAATTAATATTTTTTTTACACAATTATTATAATTAAACATAAATTTTGTAAATGCTATGTTATTGTTAAAAATAGATATAATTTTAAATATTTTTCCAAAACTAGATTTCAATGAGACCGAAATATGACCAAAATACACCCTTAAAACAAAACAATTCCACGTACAAATAGAAAAAAGAAGGGAGACGCCGGGGGAATGAGTCAAAGAGACAACGACCCAAAGTTTGTTTCATCAATCCGATGTTACGATGTACTGAGAACATATACAATTTACATTAATTTTGCGCATTTCCTATTCCGGCTTTATGCTGAACCAGAGCTTCTTATGTTATTCTCTAGTTTTATGGGATTTCACATTAATTGCCTTAGTTTTGAATGAGAATTGACGAACTGATAGTGATAATTCGTCATGCCTTAAAATTCCTTACATGTTACAACAAATCATTATACTAAAGCCTCTGACCAAATATGATATCATTTGATCCACCTACATGAGCCTGGGTGGTCGGGGGAATAATGTAGGTAGCTTACCTTTACAATCACTGAAGTCTGTTACCTTTGCGTTGCATGTTAGTGCCCTTCTTTGTAAAAAGGTCGTTTCGCTTGCAACCTACGTGATGTATGTCAGTTACCTGCTTTGTTGGTTCTCTCCGGGTTATCCGACTTTCGCCATCAGTAAAATTGACCACGATTTAGCTGAGAAATACTGGCTAAGCAAACACTTGAGCAAGTCAAAGAAAACTGTGATGAAATGTTACACTCAGAGTGATAGTTAAGCATGAAAAAAACCAGTTAACAGGAAATGCATATACAACAAACCTGAAAATGGTTTACACATTTACAAATTCTAATTAAATAGCTGCCAAACCAGGTTTGCAAACATTTCCACTTGAACAAATCAAAAACAAAAGATAACGGGAAACACCAACAACGGCCGAAAATTACAATTACATGCCACTACTCACCAGAGAACTGACCAAGTAAAACACCAATAAAAAGATAAAAGACAGCTAAAACAAAAATAGGAACTGGAAACAGCCGGACTCGGTACTACCACCAGCAAAAGCTAGCGGTAAGGTTATGGGAAACCAAATTCCCGCGCAAAACCTCTCCTAACTCTTTAAAATCACATGCCGCCGTTTTCATACAGTATAATACACATACGAATAAAACCAAATACAGGTAGACTACTTACTCAATGACCACAATGTTAAAGAGGAAAGAATAGGAAAAAACAATATTTTGAAAGATGGGTCAAGGGGAGGTAGTCTGTCGGTTAGTCCAAGGAGCCTAGTCTTCTTTTAAAACACTGTCGCACTACGGAGGAAAAATAAAACTCAAAATTTTCAGAAGGGTTTGAATTAAAGATATTTCAGTAGACTTCGGATAACCAGTGAGAGGCCAGTAAGTGTGTATAATTTAACGGATTCATGCAAAAAATCCTATCGATATCTCCTAATACGTAAAGAATGTAAATTACGTTCCATTTTTTTTTCTGGATTTTTATATCAGTTTCTTGCATTTTTGACAACATTTTCATTAATTGCCATAATTTTGGATTTGTCCTCATTTCTGCTTCGATACTTCATAGTAATAAGCTCTTTGTGGGTAACGCTGTATTTTAATTTAATATTAAATGTTTATAGCTTCTATAAAACTTCTTAGATAAGTAATTACCGAAAGTTACTGTGAGGTCTGTTTCTACATCTGACCATTTCAACAACTTATGTCTCTTCAGTGCAGATATAAACTAACTATTTGGAAGACCATAAACTCAAAGACGTTTAAAAACTAAGAGCAAACAAATGTATTCATCAATTTATGAAATCTGTAACATTGTTGCAAAATTTTGGCTGTGATAGTAAGGTAACGTCGGGGGTTAAATTTATTATTTTCCGATATATTGATTGCAATTTATCTAAAATTACACCCAAATAGTAATTTACACCAGAGTTTTGATAAGTTTTTTCACAGAATTCAGTAACTAACTCCTTAAATACAAGAAGTGCACTGGTTAAATGGATCGACAAGTCAGTAGTAGAACAGTTACTTCATGCCGAAATAACACGATGTACATAGTGGGAAAGGTGTTATCTTCAGGTATAATTTGGAACATTTCTTTATCCTAATAATGTTGTTTGGTAAACTTTTTTGCGTCATAATTTTGTATGAAATTGTTTGACTCGTCCATTTCGTTTTTGATAATTTTATCTTGTAAGAAATTTATAGCATGTTTGTCTGCACTTTCTCGTTTGCATTATTTTATCCAAAAATGGTAACTGCGTCTTTAATGGTATCAAAACACACTTGCTAGTTTATTTTAGAACGTGGGTGATATTAAGACCGCCTTCTCAAGAATTTTCGAACTTCTTAATCTCCATGGATTTTTAAGTTCCTCGTTGATACATGTCCACAAAGGTCATAGTAATATGGTGACCAGGTAGAGTCTCAGTAGCTAGGTTATTTCTTCTCGAAGTTTGCATCATGGGTAATAGAAGAATAATTATAAAGATATTCTCCTAGTTGGATTTTTGTTAAGAAAGGAAGTTTTTATATTTCTTTGGAATGTAATACCATGTCTGTTAATAGTCCTATCTATGAATGTTCTAAAATTATCGATGCTTTCTGTGTTCATCGGCTTTATTCATAAATAAGAACACAATTTGAAATGTTTGGATAAAGAAATCAGAGAGCTTACCCTTTAGGTTCAAATGACAGCATCATGGATCAAATGAACATTTCTCAGCGTTGAATTTATATATAAAATTAAATATTTTATTATATTATATTTAATTATATTAAATATATTTCAATTCAAATATTTATTTATTTAAGCTCTCTGATTTCTTTATCCAAACATTTCAAATTGTGTTCTAGATCTTACAAATTCTGTCTTACAAGAGGATTATATATATATATATATATATATGATCAAACTTTTATAGAAAAAAAAACGCATGTTCGTGTGTATGATGCTGTAACGAACGACCAGATTCTCCTACGTACTGAATTTCAGCCTGGTTTAGTTCAGGTGAAGAAATACCAAGTAAAATGATAAAATGAAAGGCATGTCCTGGTTGTCAAAATAAACGGGCACAAGTTCCTGAATATCTGGTCCCCCGAAAAATGCCTGCGATGTCAATGAAGCCAATTTCTTTATGAATATATTTAATTTTCAATAATTGTTTTACATCTTCATTTGTCGATTCTCGAATAAAGCCGATGAACACAGAAAGCATTGATAATTTTAGAACATTCATAGATAGGACTATTAACAGACATGGTATTACATTCCAAAGAGATGTTTCAAAGTTGTGTCACAGGAGTTGAACAAGGTTTCGTAAACAGTTAACATATCTTTTACATTTTTGAGGTTTTTATATTTCTTTTTATTTATAATTCACTCTTCGATGATGTGACATGCGATTGCGTAATTTCGAAGAAAAAATACCCATCATGTTATTTGAAGAACGCTGAGAAATGTTCATTTGATCCATGATGCTGTCATTTGAACCTAAAGGGTAAGCTCTCTGATTTCTTTATCCAAACATTTCAAATTGTGTTCTAGATCTTACAAATTCTGTCTTACAAGAGGATTATATATATATATATGATCAAACTTTTATAGAAAAAAAACGCATGTTCGTGTGTATGATGCTGTAACGAACGACCAGATTCTCCTACGTACTGAATTTCAGCCTGGTTTAGTTCAGGTGAAGAAATACCAAGTAAACTGTGATAAAGATTTCTCTCACATAGACTTGCCACAATTCTTTCTGTAAGTTACACAGCAGCTGGATAGTAATCAGGTGTTTGATAGTACTCTATACATTTTCATAGCAAATATTTTTAAAGGGACTATAACTTACAGAGAGACTTGTGGCGAATCTATCTCTCACATAAGGGAATACAGGTTTGATTCAAACCATCAGGAAACAGGAGGTGGTAAATCTTTGACCTGAAAATGGCTAGCACAATACGACTTATCATTATAAAGCTTCTAGCTTCTAGCTAAATATAAAATCATTCCTCCTTATACAACCGAAGGAAATTGGCGAAAATTTCTCAGTCATATTAAGTTATAGTTTCACATCAAAGAGACGATAAACAGGATGTACAAGAACGACAGAAATTGCACATTACATCTTATTATTGAATCATTTCAGAAAAAATTGATAACAACTGAAACATACTAAGTAAACTGTGACAAAAAATTTCTTGACGACAGTAGCCTTTGAGTTGTGGTTAAACTTTTCGGCAAACAAGAAGTGGAAATATGGCAGACCTTAAAATGGATCCTTCAATCTCACACTCACAGATACATTGATGTTCTTTCCATTAATAACACATCTTTTGCTAATTGGATTCCATCGATCTATCCACCAGAACTTGATATATAGGAAACAACAGAAACCACTAGATCTTCATTTATTTTTTATTATTTTTTTTTACTTACATGTGATGAAAATGGTCATCTCAGTACTAAAATTTACGACAAAAAAGTTCAATATTATCAATTTCCCTAACATGGACAGTAATATTCCAACTTCTCCTGCTTACGTGTGTATGTTAAATAGTTAAATAGTTGATTAGTTATGCAAATGGTGAATAAAAGGATATGGAGTAAAGAATGCAAGAGTTGGCACAAATTATGCAGACTTTCTAATTAGGTTTAGTTATCTTCGTGACTGCCTTTTTAACCAAGTTTTCAAAAAACTATGTCTAAAACAATCATTTCAAAGTTCTTTAATAGATATCAGCCCCTTGGCAAGGTGGAAAATTCGAAGTTTCGGTCCGAACTATGATTCAAGATTATATTTTTACTTAATACTGCGATTATCACTTCTTTTACTGTCTACGACCTCTCAATAGCAATACTATCGGACACTACCACAAGGGAAGGAGAGGTTTGACGCGCCATAAAACCGATTTAACCTTTTTTTTTATATTTCTTTACCATGTCAAGACCGTTGCTGTCAAAAACTTTGTCCGGTAGTTTTTATACCTAACTTGTCTTTTTGCCTCTTGGGACTTTGGCTCTTTACAATTCTGTTTAATATTTTTAATTTTTTTATCCCAACGGCTACGTAACAATTTATCATAATCAAGCTTCAGATAGATCTGAAAACAAATCCAACATAAAAATGCTGGCAAAATTGATAAAATTGTGTGAAGAAATGGCGAATGGAAACGAAGACAAACGGACACAACCATTTCTTTTTTCAGAGCGAGAGTATGATAAAAAGATAAGTGGAATGTACTGAAAAAAAACACCCTAAACTTATTAAACCTATCTCATTTTGGAAATAGAAAAATCAGTCAAATATAAAAAAAAGGAAATGGGGTAAATGTCAAGGAGAAAACATCCCATATCCAGGTTCAAACGACCCAAAACAAAGCATTTCTTTTCAACGTTCGTAAAGCTTCTGAAGATGTAATTGCAAGAGTGTTTGAACATAATTTTGGTGTTTCATCTTTTGACACAGTAATTTTGCTCAGTTGACAAAATCCCTGAAAAAAAATGCAAGCACGGGAATAGCAAGTTAATTGTAGAATGGTGACAATTTTTGCCGGGCATGTAGGAATACTACTGCTAGGAACGAGAGGGTACACTTTTGTAAAGGGGAAATCATAATTATATGTCTTTTTAATTTCGAGTTTATTATTGCATATACATTGAAGGTACCCCTAATCTTGCGGATTGTGCAGTGTGGTCACTTTTATATTTTTAGACTAAAACTGAAGGACTTGATTAGTTATTGTTGTTTTGTTTTATTATATATCCCTTACTTGATTGATTAGTTAAGAGTTAACGTCCAGTGAGCAATATTTCAGCGATATCTGGACAAGAACAAGCTAATCAATTAAATCAAAATGTAAGCAAAGGAAAAAGAAATACAGATGGAAGGGACAACCGGGGTAACGAGTATTGATTGCCACTTGAAAGGGGAAATTTGGTAGTAGCAGGAAATGTAGCCTTCTATACGACACCCAATACGTATACTCCCCTTAGGCTGTCTTCAATCACCCAATACGTCTACTCCCCTTAGTCCATCTTAAATCAATAATACATTTGACGTCAACCGTTCTCGTAGGTTTTTGAAAATTTCCAAAAATAAAAAAAAAAACAACAAACAAATGCTGTTGTGTTTCCAGGTTTAACTTCTGAATTTTAAACCTATTTGAAGCAGACATTACAGTTACGTTTTGTATCCCATTCCATGTGTAGTTAGCCTTATGAGAATGTTTTTGTTATTCTCTCTGCTAACAATTTCACAAATTAATCAAAGTAACATGACACTTTAAAAGTTAAAGATTGTATGAAGCAGCTTTCGTTTGTTTTTTATCCCCCTTCGTATGCTGATATTCAACGTAAAATTGATTCAGGATGGCCTTAGAGAAGTATAGAAGTTGTCTTCATACTGCATGGAGCGTGGCGTTACTCCAAACGGTTGGCGGTCAGGCTTTCCGTATTATTGGGGACGCTCCCAGTGGCTCTGTAGCCTGAACCCTTAAAAACCGATTCAGGTGGGGGCCAAATTGTTATAAAAAACAAAGGTCAAGACCAAATATAATTTGAATCTGATCTAATACTTAGTATTAGATCTAGTAAAATGTGAAAAAAAAATAGTCGCAAGTTGCAATACTTGTTACATTTATGGATCATTTATAGTCAGCCAAACTGTAATTGTGGTCATAGAGCTTGTTAAGTGTCAGTTTGTCTCATACCACCGCAAGAGTGGTTTTATTATAAATCACATTAATCAGTCGATGAAGTCTTCATACTAGGATGATGCTCTTGCAAACCGTAGACAACAAGTGAAATAACTATACTCAGGAATAGGAAATGCCAGGTAAAAAAATTGAAATGTGTTTTTCACATATTTAAGTTAAAAATGGTTCATCTTTGTCATTTTTGAGAAAAAAATAGATTTTAAGCTGTACTTCTAGTTCCTATGTCTTCAAATTTCAATTGAAAGTTTTCAGTTGATAAGAAAAATATATAAACAATTCCTACATACGCAAAGCGAATGCAAAAGCCTTTCGAGACTAAAAATAGTTCTAAAAATATACAAAATTTTAAAATTTTACCATTATTTATCATTTGTTTTTATTTATTTATTGCAAACCCAAAGTTTGTTTTGTATTCAATGCATTTGAATGATAGGATCCAATTTAAGTAATGACTTTTGATACGTCACAAATTTTTCAGCAATTAAGAATAGATATTGCAAATCTAAAGAACTTTTTTATGAGGCTTGGTAGGAGCGGGTCTCTCCCCGGATTTCCGTGAAATGAAATCAAAATCCCGAATTCCACCGAAAATAACCAGTTTCAGAGAAAAGTTTTGAATGCAGGCCTATGTTAATCTACCTTCCCTGTTTGCAGCTATTTAACATACCACTTTGAAGAGGGCCACCCAAGGACTATCATATCAAAATTTTATTGAAATTGTTCAAGCAGTTTAAGAGAAAAATTATTTTTTTATGCATTTCCCATTTGGTCCAATGTTAAACTAGGGTCCAAAGCTGTCAGTCATGTAAGATGACGGATCGGCACCAAAGTAAAGATTCTTAGTCAGCACCTCATAAGCATAAGTAATGCCAAGTTTGGTTCAAAGCAATTCAGTGGTTCTCAAAAAGAAATTCTTTGTATGCATTTTCGCACTTGGTCCAATGATAAAATTTAGTCAGCACCTAATAAGCATCAGTCATGCGAAATTTGTTTCAAATCCATTCATTTGTTTTCAAGAAGTTCTCTGTATGCATTTTCCCATAGGGTCCAATGTTAAAATTCAGTTACCATGTTGGCGGCCATGTTGGATCACTGATCGGTAACAGAGTAACACCACTTGGTCAGCACATCATAAGTATTATTCATTACAAGTTCAAATCCATTCAGTGGTACTCAAGTAGAAGTATGCATTTTACCATAGGGTCTAATGTTAAAATTAAGATCACCGCTGGCGGCCATGTTCGATGACGTATCGGCACCAAAGTAACAACACTTGGTCAGCACCTCATAAGCACCATGCCAGGTTTGGTTCAGATCTATTCGGTGTTTCTCAAGAAGAAGTTCTTTGTATGAATTTTCCCATTAGGTCAATTGGTAAACTAAGCCCCTCCCCCCATCTTGGAAGAGGTCGGAAAACTTGTTCGATAAGATGTAGTCCTTGACATACTGAACATTTTTTCAGTCTAAAATTGACCTCTATCTCAAAGCATTTTGAAATTATAGGAAAAAAAGGTATAAATTCACGAATATTTGACCAGTATAGTGCCTAAACTCATATATAGGTTCTTGGATTTTCATCAAAATTTCAATGTTGGTAGATCTTAACATGTTGAACATTTTCCCATTAAGTCTTAATCTGTTATAGTTTTTTTTACAAAAGTAAAAAATAAAACATCAAACTTTTGAAAATTTTACGGGAAAAGGGCAATAACTCTACGATGGGTCATAGATTTTCTTAAATTTTTTTTAGTTACTGTGTGTAATTTACCCCTATGTTCCATTTTAAGTAACGGATGCCATATTGTATGACCTAAGACATAGAAAATAATAAATCTTAATCTAGATACCCTAGTGATAATTCAGTTGAAGTTTGGTTCCATTTGATCCAGTGGTTTCAGGGGAGAAGACTTTTGAAAGTAAGCTAACTACGGACGGACGGACGCCAAGTGATGGCAATAGCCAAGTGAGCTAAAAAAGAATAAAGCCGCTCTCTAATCAAGTACATTTAGAATATTTTTACTAATGAACTACTCACCACCATGCGGATAACTTGTCTGTGTTTGGCTAATCATGTAATGAAATGAAACTTGTTGTGCATTCAAAGTAATATCTTATTTAATTAAAAACAAAGATTTTGACATGTATGGTAGATTTAGCCATGTACTGTACAGATTGTGACAGGGAAGTAATGGGACATCAAAGGGTAAAATGTACAGTTTTTGGTCAGGACTTGAAAATTTTTATACTTCTTTAAACGTTGTTCCTTTATCAAAAAAAATATGCTATGTTGATGTTTTTTTTCATCATCACATAAAAAAATAACTCACTAGCTTTAATTGAATCAAATTGCATGTTGAGCTTGACATTGACAATATAAACGTTAAAATGGTTGTTGAGTGATTTCAATATAAATAAAAATGAATTATACTTTGATACGGACAGACTGGAATGCTGATCCCACGACTTACCGTAGTGGACACTTTTCCAAACAGTGACATATGCAAATGTCAAAGGGCGTCTAATATCAGAATTTACAGATTATATACATTTATAGAAATATACATTTACATAGAATACAAATTTTTTACATGAAAAAGGTAATTATGATGAATGTTGTAATAAATGCATCAATTAAAAGGTAAATATCAAGATAATTATTTTAATATTATTCATAATGTGTTAATTCGAATAAGAATTTTTGATATAATCATATATTACAGATAGTAAATACTGTTAACACTGTTAGTCCATGTGGGTATCGCGAACGAATCTAAAGATCGATCATATTACAGTAACTTAATCTAATTATATAAATATGATATCTTTCTACTAAGGGTATCTTCAATTTTAAGGTAATACTTTATTATCATACTTGAGTACTTGGGGTATCTGTTGTAAGATGCTAATATATATTTTAATATAGGGGACTTCGGGTTATTTGATGATTCTTTTTCGGTGCATGGATTTCCAAATGTTTTAATTTTATCTGCACTGAAGTAACATAAGTTGTCGAAATGCGCATATGCAGAAACTAAATTCACAGTAACTTCGATATTTTGTTATTAATGGTCTTCTAAATCTGTACTTAAGAAAAATACAATTGAGTTGTGGAAAAGGATCCATCAAGGACTAAGATCAGCTTCGATGTTTTTATTTTCCGTTTATTCTCATGACAAGTAAAATGACCCTTCTATTACACCAAGCTGTCTAATCAACTTGCACTTTATTCACTTTATATAAAGTACCTGACAAATCAAATTTTACATGACAAATTACTTACTTCTATCAGAAACAAAAATTTGGAAGAGCAACTTTTGATACATTTCTTAATCTACTAGGGTGTTACGAAGATAAAAATACAATTTATATCTACCGTATTAATAAATAGAAAAGATACATGCAAATAAATCGGGACTTTTCGTGGAAATGTGTTGTGTGAAACACTATAAAAATTATGTTGTACTTTCTTTGGTTTTAATTTTCCTTTGTTAGCCCACCACAGTAACTTTCGGGGTTAATGTCCACGTCGGCGTCAGATTAGGAAGAATGGTTAAAGACCATTCCCGTTTACTGACATATCCCACGCGACCATTCTGATATGCATGATGCATTTTGAGATGACATCTGCAGTGATTTCTTAGGCTTCTGTTTGTGACCTGCATTTTATTACTCGTTTAGGTTGAATGGTTAAAGTCCATTTCGCTTACTGACAGGTCACAAATCAACCATATTATGATGCATTTTGGGATGACAGCTGCAATGCATGCTTCGGATGCTGCCTATGACCTGGTTTGTAGAATGGTTTAAGAACATGACAATGCTAAGTTGATCGAAAAAATGAGATCGGGTGTTGATGAAGTTTGTATTCGATTTAGCACGAAAAAAATACAAGAAATTCAAGCAGTGCAAAGGCATTTAAAAGAGCACCATTCACACACAAAGATCCAGCAGTATATGTCTCACAGAAATTGGATGTACCTTAAAATCATTTGAAGTATACCGAAATATGATCTAACTTAGACCAAAAACAATGTTCGTACAGCCCTCACATAATGATACTCTCTTTTTAATTTTTCTGTTTTCAAATCGAACATACCAATGATATATTTTGACAGTTGCAAATTATTTGTCGTTTGTATTCAGGGCAAAAGTAAGTAATCGATTGTCTATATTTACGACAGACATAATGAAAGGACACATCATTTTATCTGTGGAAATTTTAAAATTACAATTGACATAAGGAGATACATAATGCGTTATGCACTAGTTTGCCTTATGTTACTTTGTGGATTGGTGCAAGGACAAATTCAACATATGATTCAAATGCAGAGTCAAGGTAAGAAAAAACTATAACTATTCCTTAGTTTGATGGAAGAAGAGAACGGCTGCTTAAAACTACTAGTAAGAAAACATTATGAAAAAATACTACTGTTTTGTAGAAGGCTGACGAGTGTTGGTGACGCAAGACGATTACAATAAAACTTATTTTATTTGTTTAAAGTTAACATGACTGATGGAGTTTTGATTCATGTTATTTATTTTATACTGTTTGATTTTCTTCTAAGCGAAACTGCAGCATTAATTACAAATCTTTAAAGGAACTTTGTTTTGAATCCATTTGAAATTGAAAGAATGTATACCCATATACACAAAAAGGTTCAGTCTGATCTCAACTTGAAACCTATGATCTTTCCCCATTAGTAATCGATAACTTTCGGTTTGTGTTTATGCATATATTCGTACAGCCCGAGTACTTTATTTCATGCGAGTGCTCCGTGTCTAGCAAAAAAAAAAATGCAGACACAATATTCTAATATTGATAAATAAAATTCATACATCTCTTAAGAATTATATTTAGTATTTCTTCTTTGAACTTATTAGTAAACAGTTTTATTTATGTAGATTCTAGTCTTATGTACTAACCTTTCAATATTTTCAAAGAGTGCATATTTTTTTATTCTGATCATGTGCTCATCATATTTAAATCATGCATAATTAAAAAAAGTCAAAGATGTATAGATTAATCATGTTCAATTTTGGATTGACGGTTCGGTTCTCACTTACTTTAGAAATCAAGTGTTTAACACTTTTTTAAAGTAGATCGACACTAATACCCTGCGCATTCGATTGGCGCATTTCCGAAACACAAGTCGGATGTGGAACTGACTTGATTTTCAAGCCGGAATATTCCTTATTTGGTATTTTCCTTGTGACGTCATAATAGATTGACATACACTTTCCCGCCAATTAGCTCCCTTTCACCGTAAATATTGTCTGTTTCGTAAACTATATAGAATATCTCTCTGAATCAAATGGTGACATATAGATTTTATTAGCTCAACTTGTAGCTGAAATGTCTGAAAATTTTAGTTTTTTTTGTTTCTTTGCCAAATTAACAGAGAATATTTCTGCTCTTTACGTTTCGTATCTAACTATAAATGACATTAAACGCGCCGAGATAACGACATGGAAATAAAACAATTGTTGTATAAATAAAAACTTGAGTTACTTTGGGGCTTCTGCAAAAAAATGTTTTTCATTAACATCTGTCCAGAGCATTTATAGACAAATGTCTGGCAAATACAGACTACTTCTGAATGAGTTTGCCTACCAATACTAAAGCTAACATAGCAATTAATTTACAGTAACTTCGGTATTTTGTTACTTGTTACCACTGGGTCGATGCCACTGCCGGTGGACTGTTAGTCATCGAGGGTATTCACTAGCTCAGTTGTCATTTCCTCGGTACCGATCTGAAAGCCGATTTATTTTTGAAATTTGCAATATCTAAATTTTTGTTAATTTTGTTGAAAACTAAGGTGTACCTCCCTCATTCAACGCTCTGTCCTTAGCTGATTTAGATTTTATTTGGTTATTTGTTCTCTGTCACAGGTTTCAAACATCTTTGAGTTTATGGTCTTCCAAATGGTTAGAATTTATCTGCACAGAAGAGACATAAGTTGTCAAAATGGCGATATGCAGAAACTAAATGTAAAGTAAATTCGGTATTTTATTTATTTGAAATATCAAACAGATTGCATTTCATATAATTTTTAATATGCAATATCCATTTGCATGTTTGGTAAATATTTTCAATAACAAATTACCCGAGTTATTGTGAATTGAGTGAAATAAGGCAATTCCGACAATTTATGTATCTTCCATGCACAACATTAACCATTAACAAATATTAGTAAAATCATACAGATAACCAACAAAATGGAAATTCGAACTCATCTAAGGACAAAGCTATGGAAGATAGGTAGAAACATGAATTTACATTTCATGCATATTTGTCCTTTTTAGGTCGAGCTGCAGGTGGTGGCGGTGGATTAGGTCTTCTTACTGGAATGGGGCTTGATCCTTTTCTAGATGCTGAATTACAACTTCTCCTACTCTTGGAACACCTTACTTCATCTGGTGATGATGACGATGATAGCGATCAGAGTTATTATGATTACTACGACAGCATCCGAGAACAAATGTTCAATGACTATTTACTGCAATTATCTAGCAGAATATGCTAAGTAATATTCTACATATGCATTTAAAATTACGATGTACTCCATAAATTCAGTGCATAATTACAAGTTCATAAATAATTAATCTTCAGCAGCTGAAGTGTACTTATCTTCGGCTTTTCATTTTACATACTTACCAGAACCAAAAAAGTTAGCTCCTAACAATATCGACAGCTAATAATGCTCCAGAGTTGACATACGTGGAATCAAATCAGATGGTGCAGGAAGCCTGAAACGTAAACAATTTTAAATTGTGGCAAGAGGACAAAGTTCGGTAAGGCCTTTTTTGGCCCACTAATTTCCTCATTTTGGAAAATTTGTCAAATTTTTATTGTCTCATTGTTTTCATATAGTAGAATGGTTGCATTTAAAAGATTCGTGTTCATTTTTTTGCAACAATTACTACTGGGATCCTAGAAATTATACCAAGGAATTAGCCCAAAAAGGCGAAAATTTTTAAAATTGTATATATTTTTTTGGTCATTTTTTTATTGAAACTGAAGTGGCAAACCACGTGTACACTCAAAATATTTGAATATAATTTTTTATTTACTATTTTACACAATATATATGAAGCTCGTTAGTGTACAAAAGGTTGGCCACTGTTAAATATACCAAAAATGTCCCCGAAATCTAAAATTTCCAGCCTTTTCCAATGTATTTTACGTTTGGTAGGCTTATTTTACCAAATCGATTGAATTAATACCCCAAAACCAATTGAATCCATTAAAGTAGACAGTATAGAGTTCGAAAACCACCAGAGATATTTTTCTTTGCTTTTCTTCAAATTTTGGGTCTAAAAGTGGCCTGACCGAACCTAATCCTTTAAGTTTCGGTCAGAACTGTGATTTAAGATTTATTACTTGGCTGAATATTTCTTTTTACTATCTACGATCTTTCAAAAGCAAATGTTGTTGAGTTACTACCGGTAATTACCCTATGGAAGGGGAGGTTTGCGGGGCCATAAAATCAGTTTAATCCACCATTTCTTTTGAAATACTTGTACCAAGTGAGGACCATTGCGGTTGACACTTTGTAGTGGTTTTGAATCTGCTTTGTCTTTCGGCTCTTTACAATTCTGTTCGGTAATTTTGTTATTACCCTCATTGACTTACATGGACCCACCTCCAAAAAAAACAAAACAAAACATACGCAGGACATTGTTCTTTTATAAAATATCTTATCGATATATTTGCTTATGCCTTTCTATGAGTCGTACTGTTTTTGGGTGAATTTAGAGAATGAAAACGCCTTCTTTTCAGGAGATACTTGAGTGTAACCATTTATGCAATTGTCTTGATGACTTACTATTTCCTTAAAATGCTGGTTACCCTTTCGAAGCAAAAGATTAGTGTAGCATATCGACAAGAGAGTCGAAATCATAAACTTTTAATATGTAAAAACAAAAGTTTAAACAATGATAATTACACAACCAACGGTTCAAATTTTATAAAACCAGTACCACAGAGGACTAAGCCTGACAAAATGTCTCAAACTCATTAGATATACAGGTGATATAAAAAAACCCAAATCTCTGCTTACTTGTGCACATGATAAGCCCATGAACAAAAGAATTAAAGCAGTCACCAACACACACACACACACGAAAAAAACACACACACACAACATAAATTAAAAAAANAAAAAAAAAAAAAAAAAAAAAAAAAAAAAAAAACACAACAACAACAAAAACATAAACAAATATAAAAAAAGCAGACATTGTGGTCATGGAGATAGTATTCTACCTGTATTGGGTTTTATTCGTATGTTTTTATACTATAGGGAAACGGGACAGATAAAGGGGAGGTTTGGTTACCCATAAACCGGTTTAACACTACCGCTGGCTTTTGCTAGTGCCGGTACCAAGTCCGGCTGTCCAGAGTTCCTATCGTTGTCTACGTTTGTCTTTTGTCTCATACATGTTTTTCTTGTATAACATGTTACAGATTTCATAGACTGATAAACATTTAAGATGTTTTATACAAAATTTGATATCTAAATTTAATGTGACTCGCAAACAGCTTATTACTTAGGGCATTTCTCACCCTCGTTTTTATGGAAATCTTGTTAAAAAAAGTTAAAAACTGGAAAAAAAACCTCCAGAAAAACTGGAACATAACTTAAATTCTTTACGTAATAGGGGATACTGACCGGATATCCTACGATAAAGAAATAGGTTCAGAGAGTAGCAAACAAATTTAAACTAAGAAAAATTGTGACAACAAAAAATAAGAAAGTGCTTCTGACAAAAAAAAACATATTTAAAGATTATGACAAGGGTAATGACGTAGAGGAGATGTTCTATCTACCCCATATTTATTAATTTTAATATTCACATTATACGCCAGTCTTATTTTCTTCCATCCCTTGAATATAAAAGCGAAAAAATTACAATTAAAAAAACCGAACACTGATACCCCGTAATGATAAAAAATATAAACAATTAGTGACACTAAATTTATCAATTGTTGGATATCAATATGACATAAGAATTTCAATCACATGGTTGCTAGATTGAATTCCAAAAATTAAGTGGTCTTTGAGAGCTTCAGAAAATAAACAAAAAATGGAGTGTTACAAGTTTGCAATTAAATAATTGAAAATACACCTGTATCAAAAAGTTAGTTATCAAATACTGTGAAAAAAAGCTTATCAAAACTCTGGTGTAAAATACCTTTGGAGTGTAAAAAAATCCATTGAAGTTTCAGATAGTCTTAAATCAATAAAAAAGACTAATTTCGTCTATTGTTCTACACTATATACTACCCTTCCACATCAATTGATTAGATCTAAATTGGGACAACTTATTACATGGTCTTTCAAATTTTCTGGTCTACATTTCAATTGTTGTAATAAAAGCAATGATTCTTCTCTAACATTACTTACAAATATCATTGTTCCTGGACTTGCGATGACATGATTAAGGCACTTGATTTTTCGCTAGACAACATTTTTGTTCGTTTTGGCAACATCGTTTATCAATAGGTCATGGAATTCCCACCGGTACACCTCTCATTGATTAAAACTAAAATTTGTGATAAAAGGGATGATTTCAATTTCAGTATTACTAATTTCCCTTTTCTTAATGGCGAAGTTCCTGTAGTTCCATTATACTGGGTGTATATATCTCAACTGGTACGATTTGCACGCGTCTGTTTTGCTCTTTACGACTTTAATGAACGTAACCTTACTATCAAATCCAAACTTTTATAACATGTTACAGATTTCATAAGATGTTTTATACAAAATTTGATATCTAAATTTAATGCGACTCGCAAACAGCTTATTACTTAGGGCATTTCTCACCCTCGTTTTTATGGAAATCTTGTTAAAAAAAGTTAAAAACTGGAAAAAAAACCTCCAGAAAAACTGGAACATAACTTACATTCTTTACGTAATAGGGGATACTGACCGGATATCCTTCATGATTCCGTTTAATTAGCTTTGGGATCTAATGACATAAAGAATTTTCAGTTGTACTGGCCTCTCACTGATACTACCGATGTCTACTGAAATCCATGATCCCCTTAGGAAGTTTTGAATTTGATTTAATTCGGTAGTGCGACAGTGTTTTACCAGCAAACTAGGTTCCTTGAGCTAGCCGGCAGTTTAGCGGTGAGCACTCCTTGACCCATCTTTCTAATAACTAAATACCGAAGTTACTGTGAATTTACTTTCTGCATATGCGCATTTCGACAACTTATGTCTCATCAGTGCAGATAAAATCTAAACGTTTGGAAGACCATAAACTCAAAGATGTTTAAAAACTGATAGAGAACAAATAACCAATA
This sequence comes from Modiolus philippinarum, assembly GCA_002080025.1. NCBI lineage: Eukaryota > Metazoa > Mollusca > Bivalvia > Mytilida > Modiolidae > Modiolus > Modiolus philippinarum. The sequence continues at coordinate 176,064 of MJUU01033351.1, read as the reverse complement.
TGATCTAAATGTAAAGCCAAAATCAGCTAAGGATAGAGCTTTGCGTGAGGGAGATACTCCTTAGTTTCAATAAAATTTACAAAAATTTAGATATTGTAAGATTCCAAAAATAATTGGTTTTCGGGTCAGCACCGAAGTACTGACTACTGGGCTGGTGAATACCCTCGGGGACTAACAGTCCACCAGCAGTGGCATCGACCCAGTGNTAACAAATAACTAAATACCGAAGTTACTGTGAATTTACTTTCTGCATATGCGCATTTCGACAACTTATGTCTCATCAGTGCAGATAAAATCTAAACGTTTGGAAGACCATAAACTCAAAGATGTTTAAAAACTGATAGAGAACAAATAACCAATATGATCTAAATGTAAAGCCAAAATCAGCTAAGGACAGAGCTTTGCGTGAGGGATTAAATTACGTTTTGTCTCATTCTTTCCTTTGAGTTATTGGTCTACCTGTATTGGGTTTTATTTGTATGATTATTATACTATAGAGAAACGGGATAGAGAAAGGGGAGGTTTGGGTACCCATAAACCGGTTTAACCCTACCGATAGCTGTTGGTAGTGAAGGTACCAAGTCCGGCTACACCGTGTTCCTATCGTTGTCTATGTTTGTCTTTTGTCATTTTAATGTTTTACTTGTGCAGTTCCCTGTTGGATTGTGGCATGTGATTGTAGTGTTCGGCCATTGTAAGTGTTTCCTGTTATCTTTCCTTCATTAATTTGAAAATTTGAAAATGACCGAATTTAATGAAAAGAGTAAAAATCACATTGTTGATATGTAGAATTCCACAAATTAATTGGCTTTGATGTATATAAAAAAGTAACAACAATTTAGGTATAAAATATTTTTAATGATTGAGCATAACTGTAATATGGAGGACTTCGAAAATTTATTAATGCCTGGTAGAATTCTAAAAATTAAGTTATCTTAAAAGAGTTTCAGGATATTTATTTACCCTATGAATTCTGCACTCTCTAGTGGCTATTCGACTCTCGATGGCTAGAACTCGTCACGTGTTATAAATCCTTCAGCTGCTTTCGGGAAAAGTTGATAAATCATCGAGCTTCAGAGACGTGGGTATGCGCAATCGCATATCCGTTCTAATGTGCCGGTTTAATACAAACAATGACGTTGAAGCTGTATTGTATAGAATTGAGACAAATTAATTCTCAAGAAACCCAAATTAACGTACGCGTTATACAATTAATTTTAAGTGGATATATATAATAAGTGAGAAGCGAACCGTCAGAATCCAAAGACAATAACGACATCGGAAAATCAAGAGAACTAAGATATAACATGAGGACGGCACAGAAAAGAAAAATTAAAACACACACACAACAAAGATTAACAATACGGACCCAATAAACAACCATGGGTGAGTTCAGGTACACCGGTAGAGTAAGCATCTGCTCCTTATAAGACACCCGCAATGTTGAACAAATCCTGTAGAGGTAAAATAAACTCCAACTATAAAAAAGTCTGTTGTTATCTGGGAAAAAGATATCCCATAGCGGTCCACAAGATCTAGATGTCGATCGTGACACGTCTGTAGAAATGACTTCAAGTTATGCGTAACATACCCTTGCTCAAGTAGTTTATTTGTACGCAAACGAGCTCTATCAAGGTAGTCATGGTATCGACCAGTGGCCCTTGAGTAGCGAATGAGGGTAGAGATGTAAACTTCATATGCTGGCGCTTTTGGAATGTTGTTACAAAGAAAAGGGAAGTTGACCATTGGAAAAGTGAAGTCATCGGGTTTGTCACACAGCCTAGTTTAATTTGTAGTGTACCCCTGTCAATTTCAAGATGAAGGTCAAAGAACGAGGCTGATGGGGAAGTATCTGTGGTATCATTAATTTCTTGATCTTTTGGATAGATCAGATGAAGAAAATTAACAAAACGCGGGTTGTTTATAGATAAAATATCACCTATATAACGGAATCTGACATTAAAGGACTGGGCCAGTATTTTATCTTTATTACGAAGAATCATGTGAGCGTTTTGAAACAGGTTGGCTAAAAGAGGTGCACAGTTGTTGCCCATTGGAATTCTGATAGTCTGTTGATAAACAATGCCTTCATTATATTTTTCGATCAGAAACCTTGATCATTTTAATCACTTCTTTCTCTGTAAATTATTTCTGTGAATCTGAGTCGTATTTCACAAAGTATGCTTGTTCTCTGTTACAATAATGTACTCTTACGGGCGAAACACCAGGAATAGTAGTATGAAGTCAAAAGTTTTAATGCTGTTACAATGTAACAATGATCTCGGATCATTTTTCAGATCTAGCAATGTACTGTTGTTTGTATGGGCATTTATGTACTTTTGGTTCCAAGTACAAGGAGGCGAGATCAGTATTTTCATCTTTAGTTGAAACCCTAAAGGAAAGCAAAACAGATTTAGGGTTCTGTAATATCTCCTCCTTCAGAGTAGTAGCCGTGTAGGTTGGATTATATTATCCTGGTAATTACCAATGCCTAGTTTTGACTTTAAACAATCGATGTTATGATTTTTCAAAAGAAAACATTGTTATCTGCCGAAATAACGGCATATTTGTCCCTCATAGCTGACTAATTCATTTTAGAATCGTGGATTTCACAATCTTAATCAACTCCGAAAGAGAGTCAAGGCCTTCATCTTGTTCACGTTTAATCTATTTTCTGGCATAGTTCTTTACATTACCCATAAGGAGTTTAATTTTGTTCCTAATGAATGGATCGTGGTTCATGGAATTTCGGTCGATTTGCAAAGATTTCACGAAGAGACCGTATATCGATGATGGTCAAGTCTCCCGTTATGACGTGACAACATGAACTATATCTGTAAAGTGAAGTTAAACTTAAATATTTACCAAATTTGGAATCAAGGATTTAAATCCAAGATTTGAAAATGACCGAATTAAACAAAAGAAACAAAATCACATGCTTGCTACCTTGAATAAAAAATATTCCTTGAAATTTGTACGAAGTACATGTATATCAAAATCAAAGTCTGTTTCACTTCCTTTACTTAATGGAAAATTTACCATTTCTGTTTTACTTGAAAATTAAATTCTCTAAAATATTGAATGTAAATCAAGAATGACCATACATAACTAAAAATGACAATGTTACGATTAAAGACATGCAAAGATCGCTGTGCATATGCCAAAAAAGAAATACAAAGATATTTTCTTGCTACGCAGAATTCCAAAAAAAAAAATAGATTGTTTAAAGAGAATCAAGTAATTAATAGGATTCAAAGATGTTAACATTCGAAGTATTGAAAATGTCCTTTCAAGCTGAAAGGAATTAAAAAAAACACGTTGTTGTTAGGTTCAATTCCAACTACTAAGAGGTCTTTGAAAATTTCGGGAAATTCACAAAATTCGAAACAAAGATTTTTTCAAAAATAAATTGATTTTTTTGGACAAAAAGGAATTTCAAAGATGCTAGTATATAGTTACTACTAAGATTTCAAAAAATAAATGTTTTTGAGAATTTCTGGAAGTCGAATAACACCTCTTTATTCCATGTGTTCAAAATGATTCTTCTTAAGCAAAGACAGTCGCAGAAAATTCATATGGAACTTGAAGTGCAAGCCCCATGTGACCTGAAGGTCTAATCATCTGTTTAAAATCAAAATGCTGCAGTTCATATCATGACCAATTAGACACATACAAAGTTTTATCAAGGTATCAAAAGCATTTCATTGTAAAAAACTTGAACTTAAATCTAAACCTATAGATTTATATTAGATTTCAATCAAAACAATGCAAGATTTGAAATTGTCAGCAAAAGCTGATGTCATCCCAGATAAATAATTCGATGATTCATATCTTTTGCAGCCTACAAACCTTTCTAAAAATCAATTTTCATCGAAATAGTAAAAAGTTGAAACTTTTACGTATTTCGACTGCCAGCAATTTAATTTTTTTCTGCATTAATTCCTTCCTCTCATCTTACTGAACCTTTATGGAAAATATGAACAAATTGTGCAAAGCGGTATATGAAATATAAAATATAATCGAGATATAAAATCCAAAATTTTTTAATGTAAAACGGCGACCATTTTGAAATTTGAAACCCATCGTGAATAGCTTCAGATGGTGGTCCAACTGTATGCAGAGTTTGAAATTTTTATGTTGAGCAATTTAAAAAAAAACGCTCAGACAAAAAATATTGGAGGAAGTATAATGATAATCAGAAGAAACATAGAATAACAACTTGTTACCCCGACTACGTCTTTGGTGACATAAAACAATCAATGACCCATGACCTAATTAGGTCTAAGCAGCTTGATTGATTAATTATGTGTTGTAACGGCGACATTTCGTTCCTTCAAATTACGGCTCTTCTTTGTATATGTATACAAAGTTTTGTCAAGGTATCAAATATGTTTTGTTGTAAACAAGAAACTAATTCAAACCATTGTAATGACGACATTATATTGTATTAACTGTGGATTCTTTTAAAAGAACCCACGATTTCCCCTCTATTATTTTTCCCAATTTAAAGTTTATAAACGTCCCGAAGGAAATGTATGTTTACTACATTTCACTGCGATCTGATTGTCCCAATAAGTGAAATATGTTTTTCGCATCGAGTGTTGTGATACTTTCGTTAGGCACGACCCTTTTTGATTTTCGGTGGNGGGGCTTGATTTTCACCCGAGTAGGAAAACGTTTTGGACCGCTTGTAAGGAAAACTTGTTTTTGAGAGCTTTTTTTTCTAATGAGCAGCGTGGGGACTAGATAATTTTTTTACCCAGGTGGTAGGGTCAGATATTTTTTTAGCATAAACCAGGGCCAGAAATCCCAGCCCCACCGGTGCTTTACTGACTAGGTTATACCAATGGTGAATAAAAGGATATGGAGTAAATGCACATGAGACAAAGTCTCTACAAATACATGGTAAAAAA
>MJUU01033351.1:148068-169134 GCA_002080025.1 Modiolus philippinarum | reverse complement strand
CAGGTGGTCTGGATTACATTTCGAAAATTACAGAAATAATTGCCAAAATTTGAAAGTATCAATAGTATATCCATATGAGAAATTCTCTCACGCACAAGTACACCGTGACTGAAAAATATAGAGAGCATACATCTCTCGCATGGGAAATCATTTTACGGACTCCACACTGCAGGAGAGACAAAATCCAGTCGTAAATGGTGAATAAAAGGATATGGAGTAAATGCACATGAGACAAAGTCTCTACAAATACATGGTAAAAAACAAGCAAAGGAACAACGCTTTTATTGTTGTTCTTCATCTTGATGTCAGCATGAGACCTTCAACAATGAGCTTTGCTCATACCTCACAGTAAGTTCAAGACGGCCCCTAGCACCGGTTTAAGCGAAATTCTTTGCTAATTGTCGAGCAACTATACAGTAATGTATAAATTGTACATATTGTAGAATCTGGGAACATCGTAATTTCTACTTCCTTCAAGTACAACTAGATTCAAAATATATCTGATAAATAAGCGGAAATGCTCTATTTAATTTCTTTTTTAAAATATACATTGGTTACATTAAGAACTACCAAAACACATCTTGTTGGAGTAATGCCAAAAACTCTGTATTTGCCTTTATTACACTTTATTCCGAGTTTTTCATGTTTATTTCAATTAAGTTTTATGTGACCTGCTATAACAGGGGCGAACCCAGAGCGCTGCTCACGAGTGCCGAGAGGGAGGGGGCAAAAAAACCAATTTTATAATCTTTTGTTATCAGTGTTAGTTCAAAATATATATAAAGTTCTGAATCGAACTGTGTTGAAAAGCACAATCATAGATAATGGGCTAACAAGCTGTGCTGGGATGATCTATTTCATCCAAACCCGGTTTGTACACATTTTCATGAATTCATATTTTTCTGTACTATTGAGCTGCTAATTAAGAAAAAAAAATTGCCTATGATAAAGCAAAACCTTGAAATATCATTGACTGATTGATTGATTGTTGCTTAACGCCAACTTAAGCAATATTTCAGCTATATCGGGGCGTGAACTGTTCATAATATGGTAATAAATATACAGTTAAAAAGGGAACTTAAAACATATTGCTATGTACAGAAAAAAAAGATTTCTAAAAGATAAAATCATATAACAGACAACTTAAGGTAAATAGATCAAATCTGATAAAATTTAAAAATTGGATAATATACTTATTTTCCTATACAAATAAACAGCTTTTAAAACTTGAATAATTTTGTCTCCAGCGACTTTTGTAAATAACTCTTTAAGAGAATCTGCTGTATAAAATGTGCTACGTGTATCGGTAACATCGACACAATCAAGCAAAACATGGTGTATTGTGTAAGCACGATTACACGGAATACACTCCGGTCGGTCTTCACCATTTAAAATATAACCATGGTTCGTGTATGCCCTATTCGACACCTTGTCAAAACAACTTGCTCCTTCCGATTTTTTCAAGGGGAACTAACGAGTTTACCAACTTCTGATTGTGATCCGTGCAATTTATTATTTATTTGCAAGTCCCATCTGTCTTGCCATAGCTTTTGGATGTATGTACTGATTAAAGGTTTCATGTCAGTGTACGGCACTGGACAATCCGCCGACTCATAATCTAATGCATCCTTTGCCTCCTGGTCAACAACTGTTTTCCATAGATTCCTACATGACTAGGGATCCAAATATAAATGACTTCTTTGCCTATAGCAAATAGTGACTTGTAAAACTCAACGACCTTCAGAATAACTGGGTGTTTTGTCTTTCGACTTTCGATTGCCAATAGGGATGAGAGAGAATAAGAACAAATCAAGAACTTACTTTTTCGCGATAAAGCAACAAATTTGAGTGCTAAATAAATAGCGTTGGCTTCAGCAGTAAATATGGAACTTAAGGATGGTAGTCGGAGAGTTGCTGCTCGGTCTCCGATGACAGCTGCAGAAGCCACCTTGTCCCCATCCTTAGATCGATCAGTGTATATAGGTGGCCAGATTTAATTCTTGCAAACCCTGCTGGATATCTAGAGGATTAGTGTCAGAATTTTTTATATTATCGTAGTTCGAAATGAAATTCTGGTTTTGGATTCAGCCATGGAGGTTTTTTTTTTGGAGTTTGATGTGGTGCTATTTCGTCTAACTGTACATTGGCAGATTCCAAGTGTGGTTTGATACCAAGTTCAAAAGGTTTAAAAACACTTGGCCCTTTATCATATATTGTCGTGTGAAGTGGTTTGAATAATTGTGAGCAGGATTTGAACGATACGCGTTAGCTTAGTAGCGTATTGTAATCCAAGTTTGACACGTCTGTCCTCTAGGGATGGTTCATTAGCTTCAACATAGAGACTCTCCATCGGAGAAGTTCTGAACGCACCTAAGGACAGATGTAAACCTTTGTGACGAATCGCATCTAATAGTTTAATGTGTGATTTACGGGCAGAGCTGTAAACGAAAAATCCGTAATCTAACTTTGATCGAGTCAACGATCGATATAAATTTTATAAAACAGTGCTATCCGCACGCCAGTCGGTACTCGACACAACTTTTAAAATATCTAAAGCCTTGAGGCATTTATTCTTTGGCATTTTGATATGGGGAAGAAAGGAAAGTTTACTGTCAAAGATTAAACCAAGGAATTTGGCTTGTTTTACAATAGTAATAGGGTTATTATACAGTTTTAGCTCTGGATCTGCGTGCAGTTTCCGTTTACAACAGAAATGCCTTCCAACGGTTCTAGAGCTTGAGAACTTAAAACCGTTCTTTATGTCCCATTTTTCAATTTCGTTCAAACAGAGCTGCAATTGCTTTCTATGTTGTTCATGTGTTTACCACTATAACATATCGGGAAGTCATCTACATACAGTGACCCATCAATGTTATTTTTCAAAACCTGAGCTAAACTATTGATTTTGACACTAAATAATGTAACGGAGAGGATGTTTGCTCGCGGAATATCCATCTCCTGTTGAAAAGGGTCAGACAGCGTAGAGTTGACTCTGACATTAAATTCCCTGTTTTTAAGAAAGTTTTCAATAAAAACTGGCAAACTTCCTCTCAACCCCATATCAAAAAGGTCTTTTAAAATACCATATTTCCATGTTGTGTCATATGCTTTTCCAATATCAAAAAAAGACAGACACAACATGATCTTTTTTTTAAAAAAGGTGTTTCTAATAAATGTCTCAAAACATACAAGATGGTCTATAGTACCACGCCCTTGTCTAAATCCGTTTTGTATATTAGACAGCAGGCCATTTACTTCAGAAAACCAAACAAGCCGATCATTTATCATGCGTTCCATGGTCTTACAAACGCAACTAGTCATTGCGTCATTGCCAGTTGACGGTAGTTCGATGGTTCTGAATGATCTTTACCTGGTTTTGGAAAAGGGACTGTTGTTGCCTGTTTCCAGATTGACGGCAAGTTTCCTGTTTCCCAAATATTGTTCATAAGATTTTAGAGGATATCAAGAACTGAATCAGCTAGATGTTTGAGAAGTTGATAATGGATATCATCAGGGCCGCATGCAGTGTCATGTGCCTTATCCAACGATTTTCTCAATTCATCTACCGAAAAGGTCTATTATAGTCTTCCGAATCCTGAGTTTTGAAGTTAAGTTTTGTTTTTTTTTCTTTTTGTTGTTTAATTCGTTGAAATGTGGGGCCTAAATTTTTAGATGAATAGTGTTTGGCAAACGTTTGAACTATTTTATTAGCTATTTCCTTAATCTTGGCCGTTTTTATATAAGATGATGGACAGTAGCTTTCTTTTTTTTGTGCCTTTCATTTTTTGAATCATATTCCAAACTTTATTCATAGGGGTATGGCAATTTAGTTTTGAAACAAAGTTACGCCAAGAAGTGCGCCTTCTTTGTTTCAATGTTCTGCGAGCCTTAGCTCTAAAGACACGGAAATTGTCAAGATCATTTGTTGTGGGATGTTTGTTTAACCGTCGTTCCACCTTCTTACGATTTTTAAAAGCATCATTGCAATCCTCATCGAACCATGGTTTGCTTGGGTGTTTTGGTTAAGTTGAGGTCTTTGGAATGGTTCTATTAGCTATGGGAAGTATTTTTTCATTAAACAGAAGAATAGGATCATCAACATTTTTTAACAAATCTGAATGGAATTTTCTTTACACAGTTTCTCGTCACATGACCAATCAGCAATCAGCTTTGTCGAACCTAAATTTCTGTGGCTTTGTAGTAACAGAGGAAAAAAAGATGTTCAAGAATAAAAGGAAAGTGATCACTACTACACAAGTCGTCATGTACTTTCCAAGAGAAATCTAAGAGAAGATCGGTAATAGTTAAATCTATAGCTGTGTAAGCGCCATTCCCGGGATGTAAATACGTGTTTGAACCGACGATGAAAATATATGAACCTTCCTGTGACATTAAGTCTTCAATTTTCTTACCTTTATCATTTAATGTACAACTATCCCATAATGGGTTATGTCCGTTGACATCGCCCATTAGAATAAACGGGGAAGGTAATTGGTCTGTTAACGTCTTGAGTTGGTTGAGACTAGGATTAGTATTAGGTGGAATATCAATAGAACATAATTTAATAGTTTTATCTAAAGATATTCCAACAGCAACAGCCTGAAGATCAGTTTTTAGATCAACATTGCTGTGAACAATATTACTGTTGACAAGGATAGTTGAGCCACCAGCAGCTCGCTCATCCTCTGCCGAATAAGTGTTGTATAAGGGATAGTTCTTTATATTAATATTGTCGCTTTTCTTTAAATGCGCTTCCTGAAGACAAAATGCCACAGGACCTCGACAATTCCATTGAATTATGGAGTCCATCTTCAACGCGGTGCTCTTAAAGGTGACCAATCCTGCCGGGATCTATTTCTCTGATCACTTTCGTTGCAATATATGGACCCTCCAAAATCGCTAGCTGATGAGGATCTACTGTTAGACCCTTTCTCACCGGACAAATCTGGTATTGGAAGTGAAAAATCCACATCCAATTCATCCTGGTCGTGACCCGATTCGGGTTATGCTGGTAAGTCGCTGAAACGGTTGTGTACCAAGACACCATCCTGCTCAGCCTTTTTCATCCTATTTGATGTTAATTTTGGATCTACTTTTTTTTCTTTATAGACTTTTTTCACTATTTTCCTTTAGACTGGCTTAGTTCAGGTTCTGCAGTTGGAGTATTTTGTTTAGTTTTTTTCTAATTTGATATTTTTGTACAAGGAGGAGCTTAAACCTCAGCTTGCACTTGATTGACAACTGTTGTTTGACTTGATATGAAAGACTTTTGTGGAGGTTGAACAGATTTATTGTTAGGGTTTCAATATGTTAGTGGATAGGGCATGTAAGAAGTTATTGGCCAAGTAAATAGTGTTTGTGTTCAAACTGTAGAACATTGTTTCTCTAATTTCTGTCCTGTTTTCACGTTTCCTGAGCGGTTGGAGAAATATGTTTCTCCTCTCTAGAGAGAACGTTGTTCTCGGCAAGTGATTGGATGAAATTCAATTATGACGTCAAATATGTTTGTTGTTTTCCGACTTTACCATTGTGACGTCATGAAAAAAGGCGACCATGCCTGATGACGTCACTTCCAAAGAACACATTTATTTCGGATAATCAGAAAAGAGGGGTCATGTTTTTGTCAAAAATCACCTTGAAATCATTAGAGAAATAAAATCCAAAACCGTATCTCGTGAGAAACGACATTTCTACACTCTTGATAGTAAAATTTTCAAATATTTTAAACGCTCGGAAAGCCTCGCGTTTAAAATATTTGAAAATTTAACTATCTCTAGTGTAGAAATGTCGTTTCTCACTCGATGCGATTGTGGATTCTATATTTTACTATAGCTGCATACGACGGTTTATCAGTCATGGAACCATTAGAGACAGAAAAAATTCTTCTTGCCTCCAGGTAACTGCAATGTTTTTTTGCTTTGATACACTGAATTTCCTTTGTTATATATATATAAAAAGGGCAGTTTTTGGAATATGTCATGTGTTCTCCACTGCAATTAAAACACTTTGCTTTGTTCCTTCGGTATTCTACTGTTGTTGTTTTGCAGTGCTATCACAGTTTTGGCCTTCCTGTCTACATTTATAAAAGATCTGCTTTCCTCTACACGAATTGCTTCCATGACCAAACTTATGGCATTTGAAGCAATGCACTGGTTATGGAAAAAAAATTATCAACATTGATTAAAAAAAGACCAATGCGAATTGATTTTGGAGCAGAATGTTTGGAAAACTTTAACAGAGATGTTTTTAAATTATTACATGTGGTTTCATCATCAACTTTTTTTTTGGTGATTTTTTTTACATCTATAACACCTTGCCCCCTGAAGTTCTTTGCAAATTTCATTTACAGGTAGGTCAGAAAAGTCACCATCCCTGTCTCGAATGATTCCATGACTGTAATTTAAATTGGAATTCGGTGCAGATATTCTCGGAATTTCGCCAACTTTGGTAAGTTTCAGTAGATTTTAGATTGTTGCTGCCTGTCACATTTTATTAAAATTGACCAGTTTCTTAATTTTGTTACATTTTTGACATCTCCGGCACAACTTTTGATGGTTTTGTCAAGAACAAACGATGAGATTTTGGTTAAAGGTTTTGAGTCTGACGTACTTTGAAGAACTATAAACCTAAACTAGTCAGAATTTCTAATTTTTGATGGACGTTCGTCTTCATCACCTTGTGTCTAGATCTCTTTAACTATTCCCCACCCCTAGTTGTGTGCTCGTGTCTCCATGCCGTTCTGGAATAATTCATTGCCTTGCTCCCAACCCGCCGCAGAGCGCCAACAAGGGCGATGCTTATATACGGCGGATCTCCCACACTAAAAGACTGGAAATCAATCTAGGTAAACAAAGGTGCCATATAGCAAGTTGGCCAAACCCATTTCCAGTCCAGAAATGTAAACCGAAAGCATCAGAGATACAAAGACAGTATACTCATACAAAGTATCCCTTCAAGGAGACAAGCATCGTGCCAGGCGTTACCAAGCGAAACAACTCTTCGGAATAACATCTACATGATTGACCCATGAGCCACTACCTTCTTTAGATATTTTGTTCAAGAAAAACTTTTAAAAATTAATTTTAAAGTATGACAACTAAAGACTATTGAGTCTAAAGGGCTTGGCATGACAAACCGATTGATCGAACCAGGTCCATTCGAACGCCCGTCTAGATGAAGTAAGGGCCCGTTCTCCACCGACACGGGTCGTCAACACACGGCAAACGTGTCGCCTACATTAGAAGACTCTAACTTCAAGCTCGTAGGTGTTCACTTCGGACCTATTCTACCCCGGGACCAGAACGGGGTCTTTGTTAGGAAGACTCATACTCCAAATTCAGAGGATGCTGCGGGCCTATTTTTCAGCCGGGACCGCGCACGGCGGTTGACATATCATTAACAGGGGGTAATAACACGGGATCTCTAGCTTACATATAGTAGGGAGTGGACGTATGTGCAGGCCAGATTCCTATGAGTGGAGCTCTCAGCCCTTGTGTTAGAGTCCAGAGTCCTAGTGTTAGAGCACGAAGCCCTAGTGTAAGATCTCAACGTTCAAAAATGGTTGGAGCTTAGGTGTCCAGAGCCCATGTTATTCCCCCAATCATCACACTCTTTGACTTAAAGTTTTTGGCAATTCCCTTTTTAACCAAGAATTTCAGGAGATTGTAACCTAATAACTAAATACCAAAGTTACTGTGAATTTAATTTCTGCCTATGCGCAGCAAAGAAATAAAAGAACGTTAGAATTGTTAAGATTAAGTTTTATTCCTAGTTCACTTATTATAATGTGTTACTGTTTAGGAAAAGGAAACATTAGGCCAATGGCATAATAAAAAATCCTGGATTCTCATCTCCACTCGCCCCGATTTTTTACACGCCTGAACAAATTTAATTTTAATTTTTTGGCAAATTTTGGTACATTTCTTTTATAATGAAAGTATTTTTTTAAAAAATTTGATAAAAATATAAAATAGAATTCACCCACCCGCCCAAAATTTTGAGAAAAAAAAAATGGTTGAGAATCTAGGACTTATCTTAATATCTTAAGAGTTTTATGTCTGAACTGTACTAATGACACATAAATTGTAGAAATGGTAAGAATTGCTTAATGTAACCAAACGAAAAGAAGCAAAATGTTTTAAAAAGGTTGACAATTACGAAGTCTTTTTTACAGTACAAATGAACTTCAACTTATTTGAACATCCACTAAATTCGAATTACATGTACCTGGATATCAAAGTATCATTAATTTGTCCAGTCGTGACAAGGTACCCTATTTATTATTTTTTAATACTTTGTTTTAATAAATATACTAAAACAAAAACCTCTACTTTGATGTTTTTTTGTTCAATTAAAAAAAGGCCACTTGTGCTCCTTTGGCCACTGCTGGATCCGCCAATGTTTTAAAGATTTTTTATGAAGTCTTTTCATCTATTTCCATTGAAAAAGTTTTTGTATGAAGAAACTTTATCAATAAGTAATATAATAGACGTTTAAAATACGTACAGCTCAGTGAATAGTTGTTTTTCTCCCTTTTTTCCTCATTTTTGGGGGTTAAAGATTATATAGTATATACAAATAAACATAATAATGCTTTCCTTTTTCTAAATTTTATATTTATTTCCAATAAGAAAAGTGACTCGATTGATCAAATAAAACCAAAAATCACCCCAACCTTCCCTTGCCATTTCTTAGTGATGTATCATCCCGGGGTTCAAAATAATAAAATGTTTTGGCAGAAAGTATTTCATTATACAGAAAAAAAAACTTACGTTTTCTCTCCTCTTCGTTCTTCTTTGATGAGGTGTAGAGGTTCAACGCTATTCACCGACATTTTTTTACTGAATTTAATGCCCTTTCGACTCACTTCGAAAAATACATAAACCACAATTAAAGTTTAACTGAATATTAGATATTGGTTAAAATCAACTTCATCCATATAATTCTTCTTTGATACTGATTGAACTTTCGCTCATAAAGACATATATATTATGACATAACAATGCAGTAATTAGATAGGCGACAATCCTTTTAATCTCTTAGTACATAGCTGTCTCAACAATGGTTTAAGTAAGAGAAACAATGGCCAAGTGTGAATTCATGATAAACAATCCATTCGCCTCCGGCTCGTGGATTCTTTTTCATGAATTCACACTTGGCCATTGTATCTCCTTTACTGAAACCTTAATTTAACCTGGTGTTTAATTTAAAAGACATGATGTAATATTCAGATTAAATGAAGTTATAGCATCAATTCTTTACCTAAATGTAAGCAAAGTTTCATTAATATATCTTACACCCCGGGTCCTTTGTTTCACTCAGGTGTATATCATTTGGAAACTTCATGTCAAACAATGGACTATGATCGCTGGGGCTTGACAGGGACGGTCAGATACCCCATCACACCCTTTGATCACAGACAATTGTTTGACAGAACGTTTCGCGGGAAGTTCGGCGTATTGCCGAGAGCATCAGAGATGACGATTTTTTGTGACAACTTATCATGTTAACTACACAATCATTCATGTTTTCCATGACTATTGATTGTGTGTATTCTGAATAAGAATTAATTCAACATTTTTGAGGGGCGGACAGGGGTGCCATTCTCTCTTCCCCTGCTCCTCTCTACTTTCTCCCGCCCCTGCAGCTTCTCCCATACCATCTTTCTCCCAGTCTCCCTTCACCCTGTCCGCCCCATAATTTTAAGGTAATAAAATCAAATCGACCTTTTTTCGAAATATGAATCATAATTCTTAAATATTGATTGTGAAACGGTCAATTCTACGGGAGCGTTTTGATACCACATGACGACAAAATATCTCGTAATTATCAGATATTATTTCATAATTATCCGATAATATCTCATAATTATGAGATATTGTTTCATAATTATGAGATATTGTCACATAATTATGAGATAATGATCTCATAATTTTGAGATATTATCTCATAAATACGAGATAATATTTTTTCCGCAGTCACGGGACAAAAAAATGAATTGCAATCAGAATATTTATAAAACATTGATTTTTTTTATAAATTCGACCCATCTTAAGAAATGAGATATTGATCCTGTGAAATCCTTTCAAAATCTTATACATTAATTTTCTATAGACGATTGTGTCATACTTCAAAAAGTTTGCCGCCAAATTAAATATTTAAAAAAAAAATTCCAGGCAATGGTATTAGAAATAGAAAAAAAATCATATCATGGAAAATAGCCAATACCTTAAAGTACTATTCACAACAGATATACCGCTACATAGGGTCATCTTTTCACGGTCTAAATATATTTGAATGGAGACATACCTTTTGTCTGAGCTCTGTCCAAATAACTAAATACCGAAGTCACTGTGAATTTACTCTCTGCATATGCGCATTTCGACAACTTATGTCTCATCAGTGCAGATAAAATCTAAACGTTTGGAAGACCATAAACTCGAAGATGTTTAAAAACTGACAGAGAACAAATAACCAAAGTGATCTAAATTTAAAGCCAACATCAGCTGAGGACAGAGCTTTGCATGAGGGAGATACTCCTTAGTTTTCCAAAATTTTAGATATTGGAAGGTTTCAAAAATAATCGGCTTTCGGGTCAGCACCAAAGTACTGACTACTGGGCTGGTGAATACCCTCGGGGACTAACAGTCCACCAGCAGTGGCATCGACCCAGTGGTAACAAATAACTAAATACCGAAGTCACTGTGAATCTACTTTCTGCATATGCGCATTTCGACAACTTATGTCTCATCAGTGCAGATAAAATCTACACGTTTGGAAGACCATAAACTCAAAGATGTTTAAAAACTGACAGAGAACCAATAACCAAACGTTGTTCATTTATAGGAAACGGCTTGTCTTAATTTCCAAGTCTGATCCTACTCCAACCTGACAAACCTCTTACTGCAAGGCATATCAAATCATGATGATAAAGCAACCCCCAGATATATCAAACGTTGAAATGATAAATGAGTAGAATATATTTGAAAATCATAAGTTTCAAGTTGTCCCTCCCCTCCCTCATAAGATATTATAACTATATGACCTGCATTTACTCATTTCTTTGCAAAAAAGCAAAACGTATTTTTCAAAATGATTAAAGGAACAAAACAAAATTTTATACTTACAATATTTTGAAGAAAGACGACCAATTTGGTAAGGTTAATTTCTGCCATATAATTTCGGAATTAAATTATACTGATGTATAAATCACAATTTATATTTTATCTTCTGGTTCACTGTATATCCACACATTGAAATATTTCAATAAATGACAAACGAATCCATTTTCTTAACCTTTTAATATTTGTGACACTCATTACTGATTTGTCCTTTGAACTCACGGGTCTTTTCATACGGCTAACTCGATTTGTTTGAGTAGTTTTATACATCAATGAACTCGATGTCTACGTGACATAATTGTCATTAAAAATAGCCTTGATCGGTGTGTCCATTGTTTGTTTGAGAATGACTTAGTCATGAAAAGGTATCCAACGGGGTTTTATTGTAAAAGGTACATTTAATAAAAATTATATATGTTTTGGAGTTTTTATGTTTCTGGAGTGTTTTAATATGATAAGAAAAATGCTTTTCCCTTTACCTTGGGTGTAAGTTAGTTATACCCTTCGGTCTACGGCGTTTCTGGAAAAAGAAACCCCTCCGGCCTCCGGCCGTCGGGGTTTCTTTTCCAGAAACGCCTTTACCTCATGGTATAACTATTGCGGAAAAACTAATTTTATCCTAATCGACAGATGTACAGACGGACGCAGGAAAACATTATAGCAACATTTACGTTGTAGACGTAATAGTTATACCATGAGGTAAAGGCGTTTCTGGAAAAGAAACCCCGACGGCCGGAGGCCGGAGTGGTTTCTTTTTCCAGAAACGCCTTATACCGAAGGGTATAACTAACTTACACCCAAAGTAAAGGGAAAAGCATTTTTCTTATCATATTAAAACACTCCAGAAACATAAAACCCCAAAAACATATATAATCTTTATTAAATGTACCTTTTACAATAAAACCCCGTTGGATACCTTTTAATGACTGGGTCATTCTCAAACAAACAATGGACACACCGATCAAGGCTATTTTTAATGACAATTATGTCACATAGACATCGAGTTCATTGATGTATAAAACTACACAAACAAATCGAGTTAGCCGTATGAAAAGACCAGTGAGTTCAAAGGACAAATCAGCAATGAGTGTCAGATATAAAAAGGTTAAGAAAATGGATTCGTTTGTCATTTATTGAAATATTTCAATGTGTGGATATACAGTGAACCAGAAGATAAAATATAGATTGTGATTTATACATCAGTATAGTTTAATTCCGAAATTATATGGCAGAAATTAAGCTTACCACATTGGTCGTCTTTCTTCAAAATATTGTAAGTATAAAATTTTGTTTCTTCCTTTAGTTATTTTGAAAAATACGTTTTGCTTTTTTGCAAAGAAATGTGTAACTGCAGGTCACATAGTTTCAATATCTTATAAGGGAGGGGAGGGACAATTTGAAACTCATGATTACAAATATATTTTACTCATTTATCATTTCAACATTTGATATATCTGGGGGGATGCGATATCATCATGATTTGATATGCCTTGTAGTAAGAGGTTTGTCAGGTTGGATTAGGATTTCAGACTTGGATTAAGACAAGCCTTTTCCTATAAATGTACAACGTTTGGACAGAGCTCAGACAAAATATTGACTAAAATGTATGGCTCCATTCAAATACATTTGCAACGTAAAAAGATGAGCCCTATGTAGCGGTATATCTGTTGTGAATAGTACTTTAAGATATTGGCCATTTTCCATGATATGATTTTTTTCTGTTACTAATACCATTGCCTGGAATTTTTTTTTAAATATTTAATATGGCGGCAAAATTTTTGAAGTATGGCACAATCGTCTATGGAAAATTAATGTATAAGATTTTGAAAGGATTTCACAGGATCAATATCTCATTTCTTAAGATGGGTCGAATTTAAAAAAAAATCAATGTTTTATAAATATTCTAATTGCAATTAAATTTTTTTTTTGTTCCGTGACTGCGGAAAAAAATATTAAAAATGTGATTCTCAGTAATTTACAGAGTCATAAGATAAAAATATTGTTAAAATATAATTCTTAATTTTTTAAATGGGGTTTCTTGTGTTTTTCATGGACATCTCCCCATTTTCAAGCTATAACGGGCCAAAGGGGTGCATTTTTATTATTTTAAAATGGTGTTACCTTCCCAGAAAGGCGCAGATTTTAGCATAGCCCGTAGCATTTCACATCCAATAAGGTTGGGGTGGGGCGGGAGATATTGGCAATATGACACGTAAATATGATGACCACATTTTTTGGGTATCTGTCCGTGTCTAAAAGTACCCTTGTACTTCGCGTATCCTTTATAATGATAAATGCAATGACCCCATGTGTCAACTTGTAACATCTGTTAAATAGCTATAAAATGATTCATAACTTATATGTAGGATCTCGTAAATGGAATAACATTCGAAACAATTTTCTAGCGAATCATACCGGTAAATGGAAAGAATCACATTTTAAGCTTGAAACTGTACAGAAGCGCATTATTGCCACATAAAGAAAAAAAATTCTCGCAATTATGAGATACAATTTAGCCAAATAAGACCTAAAACATCAATCAATTAATCAATCAATCTATGAGACACTATTTCATAATTGTGAGATATTATCTCATAATTATGAGATATAATTTCATAATGTTGAGGTCATATCTAATGAGATAAATATCTCATAAATATGACTTATTAATTCATAATTATGTGATACTATCTCGTAATTACGAAAATATATCTCATAATTATGAGATAAGATCTCATTTTTATGAATTAGTATCTCAAAATTTTGAGACAATTATCTGGTATTTATGAGATGATATCTCAAAATTATGAGAATTGATAATATCTCATAATTATGATATATTATCGGATAATTATGAAATAATATCTGATAATATCGAGATATTTTGTCTTCATGTGATATCAAAATGCCACCGTAGAATTGACCGTTTTTTCACAATCAATATTTAAGAATTATGATTCATATTTCGAAAAAAGGTCGATTTGATTTTATTACCTTAAAATGAGGGGGGGGCGCAGGGTAAAGGGAGACTGTGAGAAAGATGGTATGAGAGAAGCTGCAGGGGCGGAAGAAAGGAGAGAGGGGCAGGGGAAGAGAGAATGGCACCCCCGTCCGCCCCTCAAAAATGTTGAATTAATTCTTATTCAGAATACACACAATCAATAGTCATGGAAAACATGAGTGATTGTGTAGTTAACATCATAAGTTGTCAAAAAAAATCGTCATCTTTAATGCTCTCGGCAAGGCGCCGAACTTCCCGCGAAACGTTCTGTCAAACAATTGTCTGTGATCACAGAGTGTGACGGGGTATCTGACCGTCCCTGTCAAGCCCCAGCGATCATAGTCCATTGGTTGACATAAAGTTTCCAAATATTATACACCTGAGTGAAACAAAGGACCCGGGGTGTAAAGGGCATTGAAATAAAGAGATCACTGTTCCATTCAAATAGTATTTACAATTTCTACACTAATGAATTGATTGGATGCAGTTTTACAGTCCAATGATCATAATTCAATTGTTCGGGACGACAACAAGTTAATCAATAAAAACATATAAATAAAGGAAACCTAAGGTAGTGTGACGACCGCGGAAGCAAGTTTGATTTGCTAGAATAGTAGAGAAATAGACAAGTGCAAGGAATATCAAGTAAATGCAATTTTTCGAATAATACACAAGAGGGTTTTTATACTACACTTTGCTCTACAATATAGTTCGTGACAAGTTTTCGTTTTATGACTTGACTACAACGCATTGATGAAATATTCCCTAGGTGCAAAACCGAAGCTCCTGTTCCTTGCTAAAATGTGTGATATTGACGGACAATAGAGCTACGAATTTCGCATGTCATAACGTACGAGGTCTGCAAGCTGAAACGTGTCGCATTTATCCTGAAGTTTTTGTTCAACCGAGTGTCAAGTATGTTACCTGAATATTTTATGATCAAAGCGCGTTTATCTATATACATCTATTTTTATACCCCCGCTTTAGCGATATCATGGTGTATGTCTATCCTTCCGTCCGTCCGCTATATTGGTACACACTTTGTGGCGACAACTCCTCCAAGACTTTTGGTGAAATCCACTGAAATTTTCACAAAATGATCTTTTGCACTGTTTTAAAAAATTGAATTGTTTTTAATGTCTTCTAGATTTTTTATTTCTGGAATCAAATTCGAGAGTAGGTGCATATATTAGTGAGCATTATTAACAGTGTTTCTAGTAATAACAAGTAATTCTTTATACACAAGTCCTGCTTACTTCAGGAATCTGTCGGACATATACACATCAAATAAGAAACTACACCTACACTTACTTTTGACTTTTAAAAAATGATATTTAAATTCTCTTTTTTCAAATAAAAAGGCATTGGAAACCACCAAGATGCTACAAGGTAATCAAGTACATGGTATTCACTCTCAGCCTAGAAATAAAAAAACTTCAGGAAAAGTTTTATCCTCATCGGCATCTGATTCCCTTTTCAGGTTGCAGGAGTTGCAAGATTCTGAAAAGGAAATGTAGTGACCCTATGATCCGTCAGATCAAACAATATAACAAGGACGGACAGTCTCGGTTCCTTAGCAAACAAGGCCCAAGTTTCTACTTGAGGGAGGCCCTCGGTCAGCTCTTTAAGCAATGAAGGGATATGTAGTAAATGCAAATGAGACAAAGTCTCTACAAACACATGGCATAAACAAGCAAAGAAAGAACGCTTTTATTGTTGTTCTTCATCTTGAAGGCACCATGAGGCCTTCAACAATGAACTATGCTCATAACTCATAGTTCAAGATGGCCCCTAGCACCTGTTTAAGTAAACCGGAATTCATTGCTTGCTGTCGAGCAATGCTACATGCATGTTGTATGACTCATGGATGCGGGATTTTCAAAACACATAAAATTTCTTACAACTGCTGCACAACAAAAAGACTAACGGAAGACAAACACAACATTAAAAAAAAACCAAAGGGCACTCATCGAGTCAATAATAAGAAAACTTGGCATAATAAAATCATGATATGTGGGCACAAAAATGAGATATTCAGAATAAAAATTGAAATTACAAAAATGAAAATGCCAAAATTTGAAAGAATGGAGGTGCATCCATACGAGAAATTCTCTGAAGAAAAAGCAATTACGCCATAACTGTAATGTATATATTGTTGTAGACCGAACCCTAAACGTTAATGTCTATCAGCCTGGTAATCTTATCAGAAAATGATGATTAATCTCATTTCGTTAATCCCCAATAACTTGTGCAGCACAAATATGTGTTTTGTATATGATAATTGAAATATCATTATAAGAAATGATTATGGTCATCTTTAAAAGACCTAATTTGTATGTGTACATTGATGTTGATTTCATCAGTGTATTAATTGTGATATAAATATTAGGAGATATCTCGTAATTTGTGGAAACTACAAAAGCTGTTTCATTTTTTGAGACTCCCTGAAGGTTTTGAAGAGTTATGGAAGTGAGAATCAATAATAACAATTACAGGCGTATGCTTTTATTCGAATATTATTGAACTTAGTCAGTAACTGCGAGCATTTGTCCGGACAGTACCTGTGTGTATTGTCTTCATGTTTTATGTACTTCATTGTAAGGGTACTCGTCTTGATAAGTTGGACTTTTTTCTAGTTTGATTTTTACTGTGAGTCTTTTTGTGTATTTATTTTTTAGCCATNCACCACACATAGGGGGAGGGTTTGGATCCAAGAAAACGAGTTTAACCCCGCCGCAAGTTTTGCGCCTGTCCCAAATATTTTACGAAAAGATATGGAGTAAATGAACATGAGACAATAACACATATGTCAACTCCAACTGCATTAATTTTAATGAGCTGTATGGCCATTTCGGAAATTTATTCCTCATCAGCAGCACTAGAATCCAAGTCAGGAATATGTTGGTGATTGACTTGTCAGTGTCTTCTTATAAAATTTTAGTTTCTTGATATTTGGGTTATTGGATGTGGTTTGTTTCCATTGATTTATCCACTTTTTACCCTTTTGGGGCCGTTTAGGGCTTGCTATATGGTGTGAGGTTCCTCACTGTGTTGAAGACCGTACGGTGACCCCTAGATGCTTTGTTTTGGGTCGTTTTAACCTGGATATGGGATGGTGTCTCCTTGACATTTACCCCATTTCCTTTCTTTTTCATATTTATATGAAAATTATCAAAACGATGGAAGACAAGTTTGAAATGAGCCAAACATCCGCATTGCCTTGAGCCTTACTTCGGATAAGTAAGAATTTTCGGACATTGTAAGTTGTGAACAAATATGGGTGCTGCAAAACTTAAGATAAGATGATGGAGAACCAGAGTAATTGGTATTACAATAACCTTTCAAAAGCCATCACTACAGAATCATTGAAAGATATGACTGGTCAGTGTCCCAAATGAAAACAGACATTTTCAGCATGATATACGTATTTTTGGATCTGACAATACCGATTTGACTTTATCATTGATTTGCTCACTGACAGTGTGACGGATACTGTCGACAGAGCAGGACATGCCTACCCTTCCGGTACACCTGATGTCATTCTAGGTTGTTATGGGAGTTAACACTGTGAGTACCTTGTTTTGTATGTTGTGTTTTTATTTCTGGGTCTGGTAGGTACCTAATGTCATTGTTTTTCTGTGTTCTCGTTTTGTTCTCGTCTCTAAACTTTGATTTAGTGCCAATCATTTGTTTGCTCGGAATTCTTCTCCCATTGTTTTTTCAGTAAACTTATTTGTTTTTTTTTTATTTGTATTAAGTAAAGAAACACGTTATGTGCGGATAAGATTGCAGAGTACCGATTTGAAATAAAAATTCTAATCACGGGTCATTTCATTTATTCCTTCAAAATCCACGCGATAATCTATGCATAAAAGGAAAATTGATTTTTGATTAATTCAAGGCACTAATTAAGTTGTATATGCATCGGTGAGCAAGGTAGCAATTTAGACAAAAGTAATCCAAAAAGCACTGCAATATAGGGGAAACACAAATGGAGACAGCATAACAAAGATTACAAATTAGCTAGGCTATGGAAAAGCCTAGCTATATAGATAGTTTTTTGGGGAAGTGAGGAGTGCGCTTGCGCAGTGAGGAGAACGCATGCGCAGAAGACTATTGACCAATAGGAATTTCAGATTCTCGAAAATCAAAAATGGCGTCCAGTTTCGTCCTGATAAAACGGGGCGGGGTTTAATTTTTCTGTTTCCTTGTGGAAGTTGAAAAGTATTATAAACATTTACTATAGNNCCAGATTTATAAATATAGATATGATAAAAAGAGTAAGAACAGTAATGTATAAATTTAAAACCAGAAGTTAATAAATAAAGATGAGGTATTGTTCAATAATCAATAATATATAAATACTATAAAAGACTTTTCAATTGTGTAAAACAAAGCGTGATTGTAGTTTGTAGAGATAATAGGCAATGGAGAACGAAAGGTGGAAAAAGATAGAGGAAGAATAAAGAGCTAACGGTGTTTATTTGCGTGTGCTGTAAAAGGTTTATTATTGTATCAATCACATTAAATTAAGCAAGTACTAACTAGGTGCATATTTATTTGTTGTCAATATGTTGTAGTCATAACATGCTGCGCTAGAAAAACTCCTCAGTTACATTGGTTGTAAGGACTGTGTGAAACCTGAAGCCATAGTTGAAGTATTAAATACTCAGAATTGCTAGAAAGCATTTACACAAATGCACTGCTTCAATACATGTATACATTTTAGTTAAAATTTTGTATCTGTTGAGGGATAAAAGATAAAAAAGCAACACCCTAGGAGAATGCAAAAAAACAAAAAAACAAAAAACAAAAGCACGAAACTACTTTGAGTTGCTGTTGGCAAAAAAATGAGAGGTTTGATCGAATCAGTGACTGTTTTATCACATGTATAGACCAATAGAAGAAATTACAAAGAAGTACAGAGAAAGGCTTACTTCAAGTATTGATTTGAGTATACAAATACATCATAAGCCACCACACCCTTGTCAATCAAACACGCAATTTTCTATCCAAGGCTATTTCATAGCCTAGCGTATCGTTATTATTTCATAAAAACCATTATCCGATTTATATCATCCACTTATGTTTATAAAGTCCCCTCGTGTTTTCTAGTTAAATTGATTGATTGATTAGTTAGAGTTTAACGTTCAATGAGCAATATTTCAGCTATATCAGGACGAGAACAAGTTAATCAATTCAAAACAAATTGTGAGTAAAAGAAGAAAGAAATAAAGGTGGAAGGGACAACCGGGGCAAGGACTTTTGATTGCCACTGGAAAAGGGGAGAAATGGGTAGGGGCAGGAAATTTAGCCTTCTATACGACACCCAGTGCGTCTGCTCTCTTTAGAAAAATATAGAAGGGGTCTTTATACTGCATGGAGCGTGGCGTTTCTCCACACAGTTTGGCTACAATGGTTCGCGGTCAGGCTTTCCGTATTATGACCTGACTACCCCGCAAAAACAGGGCATTCCCCTATCCACCACCTGGGGACGCGCCCGGCAGCTCTGTAGCCAAAGCCCCTGAAAACCTATTCTAGTTAAACAAATAATTAACAAGTTATAACTTATTTTCAAAAACGAACCCTGACATTGTATTTCGTGCAATATGAGACCTTCTTTTAAAAAAGCAAAGTACAGTTTCCCATTATGAATGATTTTTTACACACAGATTAAGCCGATTATTTGGAATTTTACAATATCTAAATTTTTGTCAATTTTGTTTAAAACTAAGGAGTATCTCCCTCATGCAAAGCTCTGTCCTTAGCTGATTTTTGGTTTTATATTTAAATCATATTGGTTATTTGTTCTCTATCAGTTTTTAAATATCTTTGAGTTTCTGGTCTTCCAAGCGTTTAGATTTTATCTGCACTGAAGAGACATAAGTTGTCGAAATGCGCATATGCAGAAAGTGAATTCACAGTAACTTCGGTATTTAGTTATTTATTAATCAAAACATTCAATGCGAAATGTTTTTCTCAAAATTTAATTTTTAGTATGGTTTCCATGGAAACGATGGCTATTCTGCCACATGACTCTAAGGCTTCTTTCATGATGCAAGTGCCAGTAAGTGATGATATTCTTTGAGATAAAGTAAAACATATTCAAAATGTCATATACCATAGGGTTAGCATAGATGACCCAACCAATCGCTTTTTCAATCCAAAATGTATCTTAAATGGGCTTTTCCGAAATAAAAAAAAAATATGCTGACTTATAAAAAACATTTATGCTTGATAGAGCCCGGTTGCTCACATATAGTTTACTTAAACAGAGGTATGTTACCCATAACTTAAAGTCAACACTCCAGAAGATTTACGGTTGCCATCACGATCTTGTGGACCGCTATAGAATATCCCTTTCCCAGATGACAGATCTTTCCCTTTAAAAGCTTAATTGTTGTTTCTTCGATCGGATTTGACTTTACCATCTGATTTGACATGTTCAACACGGCGTGTGTCTCATTACAAGCAGGAGATGCCTACTCTACCTGTTCACCTATGTTGTTCATTTTTGTATGTGTTTGTATGTTTATTTTTCTTTTCTTTGCCGTATATGTCTCTGTTTAGTTGTGAATTTGGTTTGGTTATTAGACATACCTTGAAGAGAAATGATGACTTATTGCAGTTGGAGTTAACATATGTGTTATGGTCTCATGTTCATTTACTTCATATCCTTTCATAAAATATTATTTGTGTATTTAAGTTTTTGGTTGTTTAACATGTTTAAGACTTTTCGTACCATAATTGATTTGTCTGAACATTGATGGTTTCGTTTTTATACCATAGTTCATGAAAACATCAGCAAAGTTTACGTTTGTCCGCCAAATTTCTGTTCTTGTTTACGCAAGAGTTATCTTCCCTGAAACGGAAATTCCATGCACATGGAGAAATAATGATCATTTTAGATTCATATTCATTATATTTAAATTAGAAAAAGAATCA
>MJUU01033351.1:134229-147378 GCA_002080025.1 Modiolus philippinarum | reverse complement strand
AGTTCCAGTGACCAATCAAACGAAAAGGAGAACACAAGAATAATTTTGTCAAAACTATTTATAATTTTTAAATTTTACTTGACTATTAGTCACTAATTTTTTGTTTTCGGTGTCATAAATTGAATAATATAACTTTTCAAGACAGTTTATGAAAAAAAAATTACAACACCAGTTGTTAATCTGATAATTTCTCGAAAGACTACTTTTGTCAAAGGCGATTTGGGTATGAATTCAATGATCAAACCTCTAAAAAAATATGTTGTTAGTTTGTATCATTTGCAAAACTCCAGCACATTTTTCCTGCAAAAACTGTTAAAATCGTTTATTGTTTCTCAAAATATTCTTTTTGGTCGCCATATTGAATTCTGTCTGGACCACCTTTTTTGGCGCAGATGGAACCTGTTCCGAACATTGTTCCATATATATTGTTATATATTAATTGTTGTAAATATGTTTATATTTAGAGGGCCCAATGAAAATTAGACAATGTCTAATTGGGTTACCCTCTTTAAATAAAGATTTTATTATTATTATTATTATTATACTCCGAACCTTCCAACCGAGCGCCACCAATGTCAAAACAAAACGTAAATCGAGAATTTTTAAAGAAAACTCTGATTTTATAAATTGATACATCTTCAAATTGGGGCATATTTAGCTTCCATGGGAAATTCGAATTTACAAAGTACATAATTAAGGTTTGTATCAGCATTTTCTTTGGCACTCAAAGGTTTGTTGTCTTAGCATGTATTTTGTTTTTGTAATGACTTTGCACTTAAACTTTGAAAATGAAGCTAGGGAAGTTGACGTTTTCAGCCATTTTGTCAAAATATTTATTATGGGATGTTAAAGGACTCGCGCTTCGGATTTTCATATGGCTTGGTAACTTTGAAATTATCTTCTTAGTCAATCTGACACGATTCGTTTGACTGCTTTTCAAAATTCCTACCTGAGTTTAACCTTGTATTTGATCTGCAACTCAGTTTTCAGCAAAAATAGCTATTTTTCACAATTTTGCCTATCAAATACAATAGAACTCCGGCACTCGTATTTGACTCTGCAATAAAATATGCAAATGAACAAAAATGCACAAGATTTCTCCATATGGGTTATTTTTACAATACGGGAATAAATTCGAGATATTTTTGTTATTAAATGTAATTATTTATCACCGAGTATTTATTATTCTGTATGTTTGTCAGTGAAAGTAACGTTAACTTGAGATCCGCGAAATATTGGTTTTTACGAGAAAATGATCACGCTATGATATTCTAGCAACGTATGTACACAAATTTGGTAAGTTGAAATTCCACTGTCCCAGAGACCGAACGTATTCGTTCTCCCAACCTGTTAATATCACATTTGGTACAGCTAAACTGTTTTAAGCATTTATTTACACATCTTCTTGTATTGTTTGTGTATATAGACGGTGAATCCTGTTACACATTTACTGGGAGGTGGTGTTTTACCAAAAAGTATTTCTTTGATATGGATTGTAGTTTAGTACTTTATTTATTTTGAAATTTGAAACTTGAAATATTTACATTCCTTCACAATAAATAATTATTTTACACATGTGTGTTACTTCACATTCAGCCCCCACGAACTTCTATTTGAATTCCGCTCGGTATATGCAGATTTCGTAACAGTTTTTTTTTCAATGTTTCAATTGTCCTTGGATTATTTGTTTAAGACTGACGGTTCTGTTCTCACTTACATTATCAGGGTAACATCCTACGAAGCTTGAAAGTTCCTTGTTTTATGGACTATGAGATCAGCTCCGGACAAGATTACAAAAGAAAATAAGTAATAAAAAGAAACGAAAAAACGAACNNNNCCCCCCCCCCCCCAAAAAAAAAAAAAAAATTACTGTTGTCATTAACCTTTGTTCACAAAAAGAAAAATGTTAGTTTTTATTGTATTTTTTATTATAGATAATACATCATTTATTAAATCAATATTGCATAATATGTTTATCGACATTTATCCTGTCTTTTATTTATATTAAGATCAAATGACTCGCATTACATTTACATAACTAGTCATGGAAATATTGACAATATATTTGTTGTATAGTTAAAACAATAAAAATCGATCGTGTATTAGTTGAAATATCCCACTAATAAGCGTAGTCCACCCTTGAAACAATATTTCCGTGTCCCATTATTGGTGTAAAGTAACATAAAACTAGTATAGGATATATTCATTTGTAGCAAAATCGGATTGCAACTGCTTGGTAGGTATTTGATTTCCATCAGGTTGAAAGCTAAAAAGCTTATCTTCAAATGTTTGAACAAACGAATCTTTGTGACATTCCTATCTAAGGCATCACTTTCTATACATCTAATCAGCAGGCGTTTAAGAAGCTGTCACAGAAACATATTAACCTACACATACTTTGCACACATCTAGGGTACTAGTATTTTGTATTCGTCTTTTCTAAAGCTGTGGCTTGTCCGATGCAAATAGCCGGATCTCGCGGAATGTTTTTGCAATGATTTTACTGATCCCGATCTAGTTAGTGTTAGAATCTCTCATCAATACAAATACATCTCGCCTTCTTCTCATTTTAACTTTCAATTTAATTCCGTTATTTATTAACTTGACAATGTAAATCAAGATGTAGTTTTTCCATCATCTGCACTGTCTTGCCTTGAGGCATCAACACCTTTTGCATCGATATTCTTCACTATCCTCTGCTTTTCTACTGCCGACATAACCAGATGTATTTTTGTACCAAACAACACCAGTCAATTTGCACTTCAGGAACTAAGAATCGTTTCTGTATAAGCTCTTCACGGATTTAAACTAGTGGGTAGAGACAAAGAATTTCCGTTAAAACTAGCACAAACGTCACCAAACGGGGAATGCATCCATAAATGAAGCGGCAACGTCTAAAACTGCTCCTGTCTCTTCGTCACTGGCTATTTTTTATTCGAGTTTCCACAAAAAGTTCAGAATTGGCTAGATCCGAGTAATCGACACCACCACCACCTATTACAAATTCATAGAATCCTAGATAAGTTCTGGTAAACGTCAGCCCTTTCTGTTCATGTTTGACACTTGAATATTTAGTAGGCAAACAAGATAAATCAAACTTCGATTTCGCACACTCGCATGTCTTTAGATGAACAAGAGCCATTTTCTAAAATTGTCCGCCAATGTGATCTGTTTCCTGGTTTGAGCTCATCTTCCAGTTGTTCTGACGTGTTGGTCTTTTAAAGTAAGTTTTTCTGGAGGGCCATTGTGTTGAGTAGTTTAGCTATTGTCCGCTTCAAACTTAATTTAGTGGTTTGTTTGGGATTGATTCCATGGACTACATTTCCGGCTTGTGTAAATCCCGTTTCCTTGATCCCGTTTTCAAGGAATTTCTTCCATCTGTCTGCCAAGAGGGAATT
The DNA here is from genome assembly GCA_002080025.1 of Modiolus philippinarum. Taxonomy (NCBI): domain Eukaryota; kingdom Metazoa; phylum Mollusca; class Bivalvia; order Mytilida; family Modiolidae; genus Modiolus; species Modiolus philippinarum. Next base: position 143,980 of record MJUU01033351.1, on the reverse strand, counting down.
TATAAGAGCATTATCATAGTGGAAACAATTAATGCCACTTTGATAAAATAATTATTATTGTTACAAAATCAATAATTACAATGACTTTTTAAGGAGTCACACCGTTAATGTGATCCTTGATGATAATCATTCGCACTTGATAGTGATACCTCTCTAATTTTCAATCGGTAAAAGTGAGTTTTCAAATCAAGACTTCATCTTTCATGAATTATAAAAAAATCATACTGTATACATCCTTTCGTACATCTGAGTCTGATAATGGAGCTCTAAACGCCTTTACATAACATGCATTGCCTAACAGTTAAATACGTGTATTATACTGCTTTGTTTAGACCATTGTAAAGCAATCCTAGAATCTCATTAAACTTTTTGAAAAACTAAGGGTGTTCATTTTTCATTAATGCTGTGACATTTGAGGAAAAATATAAAAATATTGTGGCGGGAGGGAATGAGAATCTAAGATTTATTTATTATGGTCTCTCTTTGTAGCAATCATTACTAACAAATGCTGAAGGTCCGTCTTAAGGTTGCATTGATTTAAAGTAAGTTCATAGGTATATAGCTTTTCATTTTATTTCAAGATACAGAACATGTATGTGATTTTCTCCGGCTTAAACGTGGAGGGAGGATTAGCGTAACAACATGCTCTTGGCCTAAAAAGATATTACGGTAGAAAAACTTATATTCAAAAGCAGAAAAAAGTACTTAAGGCTTTCTATTATTTTTATGACTGTTTATATGTTGTTTTACTTCATATTTAGACAGAATCAAGTGTTCTATGACCATCTACCAAATTTTATTTCTTATGTCATTTAACAATACGAGATGAATAAATTCATTATAACATGAATAACTTTATGACAATGTCTTTATGGTTTTGAAATAATTGAAAATAATGAAATTTATTTGATTTTTTGTTTTTCCTAATTGAGCGTATACCAATTTATGTAAAAATGATCATTGGTCCAGAACTTTGTGACTTTATTAATTTTATTATTAGTAATCAACAAGGACACTTATCCTATTTATCATCACTGTCACTATCAATAACGTTAAATCGTCTACGTTTGGAATTGTCATTTTCAGGTTTTGTGTATGTATTTAAATTGAAATGAAACTATCTACCATGAAAAGTTGCATTTGAAAAGAAACCAGTCATAGCAGGGTTTACATTCTGAAACGTAAAGTGTCCATGAAATATAGCTTACTTACTGTTATTGATTTGTGGAGTTGGTGGTTCTATACCAGTAACTGACTTTTCAGTTTGAGGTTCAGTATCATTATGGTCTTTGATGGTTTTTGATAACATAAAAGACGCTTGTTTTTGTTTTTTTTTTCAGATTCGTTGTGGAATAAGACATTAAACTTTGTATGTTTTTATGCAAAGTTCTCATTATGATTTCCATGTCTTGTAATCCGGCATCTTTTTGTTTTTGATATGCCCCTTTTCTAGCTTTATAACCTGTCAACCTTTTTTGCAAACCAGGAAGCCTTTCATATCCATAGATTTTATGATATCACGATTGACTTTTCTCCTAATTTGTTTTTGATACCAATAAAGTTTTGACTTGAAGTGTTTATGTTGTTTGGTATTGATTTGGATATAGAAGGGAAATAATTATCTTGTTTGGTTTATACTGGTCTTTTCTCAGAAATAGTTTGTATGCAAATATTGGGCACCTAGATCTGTCTTCTATATTTTCCACTGGTATCGGGCCCCTTTTCCCAATATACTTCGAATCATCGTTTTGTCGTGTTTTAATATGCCTCTCTCTTGTGTACTGTAAATATTCCTTCCCATTCGTGTCAACTTTTAATTTTATGTCCACAAGTAAAGATTGTTGTGTTCTGTAATTCTGTAACACCTCGTTAGCCAAAATGGTAATGATACATTTTATGTACATTTTAGAAACGAACAAGGTGAACTGGTACCCATTAGATCTTTTTTAGATCCGTAAAATGTATTCAGATCGGATCTGCTGCAAATGGAATGGTTCCTAAGCCTTGTGCTTTAAATTTTTTTAAATTCGGCTAGCAGTGTATTTTGACTGCATCATCGCTCTTTATATTCAACCCATAGTTACATTCTAAAGGGTATCTATCGATACTGGCTTGCGTTGCCTTCATACTGGAAAATCCACATTCCGTTGTGCCTTGGCTTAATTTGGATTATATTGCACTTAAAAAAAGAAAGACAAATAGCGATCAAGACCATTTGGCGCCTTATTTTCAATTTGTGTACTTTCATTATGTTCATCTTACATGAATGTTAGGAATAATTTCATGTTTGATTTAGTTTTACGTGCTGTATTTTTATTTTCCTGTCCCATTAGAAACGTAGTTCAATCATGGTCTGACACTGAACGAAAAGGTTTTCTTTCACTTGAGACCTCAAAGTTTGTGACAGCATCTACATTTTCTTTATTTTCAGTATTTTCATCATGTGCATTTTCAGTGTCGATTTCTTCAGAAGCATTTTGTTTATCTGATTTAGCAAATTTGCGTACCTGTTTTGGCGCGGAATGGACAAATCACAGTACTGTAGTTGTATTTTGGAATCTGCATTTCGCTTAATAATTTAATTGAAAAAGGGGATGAAAAAGATAAAAGGAAACACCTACAAAGGCCAAAAAACATAGTCATATGCTACAATGTACAAAGGAGCTGTATAAGAAAAAAACACAAATAAAGAAACAAAAGACAAACGGAAACAACAATAGGAACTCGGAACAGCCGGACTTCCTACCGGCACCAGAAAAAGCTAGCGGTAGAGTTAAATTTGAATCATTGTCAAAATCATCCCGTTTCTGAACAAACTGTTGGAGACATTATTTGTGTTTGCTTTTGATGTATTTCCAAATTGTATGGTCAAATATCGGTTAGATTGATCTTCAAAATCTTCACAAGAGTCGCCTGTTTTTGTCATTTTTAGCAGACGATTTGTTTGACTGTTTTTATGTTTTGAAAGGAATAACAAGTATATTGTTGTGAGGACACGAGCTTGTTATTCTTAAATTATTCCAAATATTCCACAAAAATTAAAAGCAGACCAATTCTGAGCAACTAAAAAATCTGAATTTTATTAACTTGCTTCAAACTTGTGGAAAAAATACGACTGAACAATTATGCATCTCCCCCTCGATGTCTATTTAATTGGTGATCCTCAAACCGTAGGTCAACCCAGGTCAAAAATGTAGTCTGGGCAGAACTTGCCAACAAAACTATCAAGCGTAAATTTCTTATGTCAATAACATTTGGTAAGTTACATTTATTTCAACAGAAGTGTTTCACAATTTATACATCATGAATTTTTAATTTCCAAATGTTTTGATTTGATATGCAGTAAAAAGACATAAGATATCGAAATGAGCAAATGAAGATAAAAAATTCACAATTACTTCGGTATTTTGTTATTTTTAAAGTATCATATATATATTAAAATTAAAACTTTAAGTCGTATGATGTTTTAACTCTTGGACAAAAGTTTGGGAGAATTTGGGTGATAAGCTAAGGTCAACTTGTTCATTATTTCGGGTCAAGTATTTTTGCACGCGCTAACGTGATACGAGTTTTTCGGAATCTTTGTGCGAGCTGGGATCATCATATGGAAAGATGGTAATGTACAATATACAGCACACTGATGTTTGTATGGTGACTTTTCACATGAAAGCTATCTGGTTTCTGCCATCAAGTCGTCGATGATAACTGTCTCTCGTTCGGATTTAAAATATCAAGGTTATGTAATCCTATTTAAGCAATAACAGTACATTATTCGAATACACGAGGGCGTCAATCGTAGATTTGACGGTCAAAATGCAGTTTACAGGCGACGCGTACTGGACCCCGTAAACGGATATTTTGACAGGGTTACATCGGTGTATGGGTGACCAAACCTCCCCAATTATCTATTCCTTATCCCTACAGTATAATAAACATACGTATAAAAGCCAATTCAGGTAGACTACTAACTCTATGACTATTACCTTGAAAAAAAAATATATGACAACACGTAATTTAGAAAGATGGGTCAAATAGTGCTAGCCGCAAAACTACCGGCTAGCTAAAGGAACCTAGTCTGCTGGTAAAAAATTGTCGCACTACGGAAGAAAAGTTTTTAACTCAAAACTTCCCAGAGCCAGTTAAACGGGTTTGTGTAGAATATCCCGTTAAACTGGTACGTAAAGAATGTAAGATACGTCCAAGTTTTTCTGGATTTTTTATCAGTTTACGAATTCTTTAACAACATTTCAATGAAATCGAGGATGAGAAATTGCATATATTTATATATGGCCTTCGTTTTATGGAGCATTAGATTATTTTGTAGACCCTTCAGGTCACTCCGGATAGAACATACATACTCATAAGAAAGTACAAATTATATCCATTTTGATCACATTTATGTCGTCAATCGATTAGAAATTTTATTATTTTCCTCGGTGAACATAAAGCGTCGCTTTCCATAGAGAATGCAGTAAATTCGTACAGAAAATAGAACTAAATCAAGAGCATTCGCCCAGTTAACTTAAGTTTGCTGACGATCCCATATCCATGGGTAAAAACAATGGATGTACCGTTGTTCGACAATTAGCAATGATTTCTGCTACAACCGGTCATAGGAGCCGTCCTGAGCTTATTATGAGGCATGAACAAGGCATGAATATACGTTTTTTTATATTTAAGTATACCTTAAATAAATTCAATCAAAGGCCAAAGTAATATAATGATATTTTTGGTATTTTTTTACAAATCGAGCATAGTTGTTAATTGTCGGTTGTATGCACGGGCAAAAGTAAGTAATCGATTGTCTGATTTACGACAGACATAAAGAAAGGACACATAAACATGTATATGGAAATTGTACAGACACTTTTGTTGTTACAATTAACATAAGGAGATACAAAATGCATCACGCATTCGTTTGCCTTATGTTAGCTTTTGGATTGGTGGAAGGACAAGTTCAACATATAATTCAATTGCAAAGTCAAGGTAGGGAAATTACTCTGGTATTTACTATTTCGTGGCTTGATGAAACAGAAAATACGATGTTAAATATGAATAAAGAAAAAAAAACAATTTAATTTTTTATCGAAACTTATGTCGGCTAAAATAATACATGTAGCAATAGAACAACTTGTTTGGTATGTTTGCATTTTCATTTGACTCGACTTGTCTCAGATGCATTTGCTTTATACCCCTTTTTAAGATAGAATGACTCTATCAAAAAGTTGATCTCGTAAGGAATTTTTTTTAGTTGGTGTATTTATATTTATATAGGAATCCCTATTGTCTGTTGAAAAACGCGGACTCTACATTCAACAAAATGTTGTCGATCAAAAATTCAAGCATCTTCATCACGTCATTTTCACCGTATTTCTTGTTTGAATCAGTGTTGTTCTTAACAAAATATGTTTAATCTTTTCCTATTACCACATTATTCCGTTTTTGGTACAGCAACATTGAACTATCAAATTTTAAGTTTTTGATATGTGGAAGCTGTATAAAGGGTAGAAAAATACAATTTTTGATGCTGTTGCAGTATGCGAGACTGTTTGAATAGAGCTGATCAAGGAGGTCTTTACAATTTTTAAAAATCCACATCTGATTTATGCCGCTCGTAGAATAGACTTTTGCGCAGTAACTGTTTAGACCATCTCTGACTGCTTTCACTAAAGTGGTAAGGAGTTTTGGTAGGTACCAAGTGGTGCATGTGGCATATCCTGCAATGAATATCTGTAGGGATTCTTGTGAAGCTTAGGCACCCAGTTTATGTAAGGGATAACTGTTATCTTAATCCACTTTGATACCGAAGGATGCTAACACAGAAATGTGATTTGTGATTACCTCATCCCTTCGTTATGTAGTTGGGGTATAAGTAGCATTGCCAGATGAAGTGTCAATACCCATTTCCTTAACAAGACAGTCTAAATAGTGTTTCTTACATACAATACAACCAAATATTGTTGGAAGCTTTGTCTGAAGGTACTATGACGTATTTTTCCTAGAGGTTTGTCAATGTTTTTGCAAAAAGAGGATCATCAAATAACTGGGCGTTCTAGTTTTCATAGATGTTTTCAAACGCCGGATACGATTAATGAATAATGACTTAATCGACTAGATCCTGTCTAACAATGTCTCCACATCTTCTTTTTCTTTCTTCGTCCACATTCTGGCAGTCCTCAACCGCATCCGTCATAATGTTGAAGTTATATTTCCAGTTGATGTGCTGGGATTCACGGAATTTTGGACCCTTTGAAAAGATATCTCGATATTTTTTTGTTCTCAACGAAAATGTTGATACAAAATTTCTTGACAGTTTTTCAAAACATTGTTTGTTAAAGTTTATCTTTACCTGTAGTATAGAATTCAATGCATCTTGTTAATTTGATTTCTATGTTTTGATCTCACTAGTTTTACCTGTGAAAATACCCTCTCTACCTCTGCTGTGCTAAGTGGAAGCACAGCAGCTGTACTCAATAATTTAATTATGTCTGAATACAATGAACCCAATCCCAATTTATCTATACTTCTGTCATCAGACTTTTTGTCACTTTTAAGTTCAATGAAAAATGCCCATTCATTTAAAAGTATTCACGAATCAATCTGAAAATGTCCGGCAAGATCATGTACTTCAGAGAATGCATAAGTAGCTGGTACTTCTTCCTCAATCATGGATGTATCCTATAGAGCAAGGTTATCTAATGCATCTGTGTCAACAATCCTACAAAATAATGTACAGTGTTATAATTTATTAGAAGAATTAAGTATGCATATCTTGTCTTAATACATAATGTATATTTGATAAAATAAATTTCTATTTTTATCCTTCTTCTTTCTATTCAAGAAGGGAACTTTCTAGTCGATCATTATTTTCACCAAACCTAAATACTAAAACGATAATTTATTAAGTGTTCAAATTGCATTATATTAATTAAAAACTATGTTTAAAATAGTGCAATTAGTGTTTGGTAATTATCTCTACGTTGAAAGAAAGGAGAAAGAGTCGTCAACTGTGGCAACATGTTGCCAAATAAGAGGAGAGTAGATATATGGGTCCTTCAGGTTGTTTTGAATGCCGTTCCGACAGGATCCCTACTTATGGTGTAAGATTTCAGATCTATTATATTTGCCCTGCTAGATACATATGTTTTAAATCTAAAATAAAAGATTTTGAAAGATTTCACTGCCTACATACAAAACAATGACCTGTGATGTAATAAATATTTAAATTAATTATTTAATACTGACATAATCTGATGACTTTTAGTTTAAAAATATCTATTTTATTATTCTTGAATGATAAAAAAGTAATGTGTGCTAATGACTTCTGCACTATAAAGAGCAAAAGTTGTCAAAATGGCCATCTGCAGAACTATACTATATGTATTTATTATACCTGCACGAGGTAAGTATAGATCTTGCAGCTTGACCATGACTCAACCATCTACTTAGAAGCAGGAGATTCTTAATGCTTTTATTGGGTCCGTCTTGTTCATCTGTATGTGTTTCTTCATTTTCTTTTTTGTCCAGTTTTCATGTAGAGTCCTTGTTTCTTAGTATTTCTGATGTCGCCATTGTCCATGGGTTGCTCGTTCTCTTGATTGACGGTTATTACCAAATATGGCCGCCAAAGGGGAAACAAAATCGATATTGGGCACTGTCGAAACACATTCAGATATCTTCTTTACTTAAACCATTAGGCCAGTTAAAATCAAACTTAGTCTTAAATAAACCTTATTTTTTAGAATTTACATAAATTTAGATAATAAACATATACTGGTAAAAACATTGTGAATTAATAAGTTCATATATAATGTAATTTTATTTCGTACATATTTGTTTTTTAGATCTCGGTGCAGTAGATGGCAGTGAATATGTGTCTAGTTTTGGAATGGGGCTTGTCCCCTTTCGAGTTGCTGACTTACGATTTCTCCTACTTTTGCAACATCTTACCTCATTTAGTGATAAGAACGATGATAGACATCTGAGATATTATAATGGCAACAACAAAATCAGACTCCGTATGTCCAAAAACTATTTACTCCCATTATACAGAGGAGTGTGTTAAATAAATTCTACACTTGCATGGCTTAGTAGTTCAGATAAATCTGGAGTCAATGCAGTAAATTCATCTTCATTTCACACACATTAGTATGCTTTGTTTTTCACTATTTGGACAAATAAAGCTTGTGAGCGCTCAGACATACATCTTAGATGTTGGAAGACTGGAATTTAAGTTTTACAGTGGCACTAAAATGTCGAAAGAACAAATATCGAGTACTTTACAGAAAGGCATTTCATATAGCTTGGATTTCAAAAGCATATTATTCTTCGTCGATTTTCAACAAAAGATGCAAGACCGAAACTGAGTCATGCTCATCGGTATTCTTTTTTTGTTGACCGTAAGTGTTATCCAATGGAAACACATCGGATATTATTCTTCTATGAACTTTTTTGAATATACTGAATGTACTCATATTGTTGGTTAAAAGACTTCGTTACGTTAGACAAAGTTAGTCTTACCTCAAGGCTACATAATATCCCGATAACTAGTAAAAGAAAATAGTACGCAGATTTCCACCGTTTACAAAATATTAAGCATTAAAATTGATTTAGATTTAAACTTATTTTATTTGCAAAGAAGCAAAAGGGATTGGACACAAGTTATACAACATTAAAATTGTCCCCTGCCGGTATAAAGATATAGTATACTTAAGTTCACAAAATGACGACAAACACAATTAATAATTAAAAAAGTTAGAATATAAAAAGACGTTGAGTAAAAAGTAAAGGTAGAGGTCAGAAGAAAGGAAAAAACAAAGTTTGAAAATTTAAATTTAAATTGATATTTTTTAGCACCTACCTTTAACTCTTTTACATATTTGTGAATTATGTGTCATAACAACGGCAGTAGAATACCGAAGGAACAAAGGAGTGAAATTTACAAAAATCGAAGTCCAAAGAAACGACCAAAACGAGAACACAGAAAACAATAACGTTAGACTAAAAAAAAACAATGACGTTAGACAGATATAACTGATTTCACAATTCTATCACGCAACTATTGGCCTATTTGTTTCAAGAATACATCATTTCCCCACATCAATTTTGGAGATCAATGGTTGTGTTTAATCCCGTATTTAAACGCAGTTGTACCGTTTTGGTCATAATTTTATAATTTACCTTGTACCTGGCAGTCTGTTTTGAATCAACGGCAGTAGAATACCGAAGGAACAAAGGGGTGAAATTCACAAAAATCGAAGTCAAAAGACAGGGCAAAAACGAGAACACAGAAAACAAATTTTGGAACGAGTAGTATATAGGGACGAACAACTTATCATTTGAGGTGGTGGTGCTGTGGTGGTGCCGGAAGTGACGTCACCGGAAGTGACGTAGACCGGAAGTGACGTGATGGAAGTCACGTGACCGGAAGCAGAAGTCACGTGACCGGATGTAGACGTGTTTTGACTGCGCATGCGCAACCGGAAGTAGGTGTGTATCTACTGTAAGTAGCCATGTTGATAGGCAATGACGTGTTGGAACAACACGTGACCCCGCAGGGATCTTGTAAAGCCTTACTACAGTGTACATGCGTGACCGGAAGTGGGCGTAGCCCCATGTGTGCAACCGGAAGTAGGTGTATAACTACTGTAAGTAGCCATATTGACCGGAAATGACGTGTTGAAAGAGTGCAAGACCCCGCAGGGGTCACGGTTGACTTTAGTGGAGCGCGCATGCGCGACCGGAAGTGGGC
>MJUU01033351.1:102629-123646 GCA_002080025.1 Modiolus philippinarum | reverse complement strand
GGGTCAGCCCCGTTTAGGAGGGGTCATACCCCGCAAGCCGGAGATACTAGGTCCTATTTCTATACCCCGGGGTTCCCTAGGGGGATGGAGGATTTTGATGAGACTTTACACAAAGGAAGGACACTATATGGAAATGTGCATGAAGGAATATAATTTTTGTTGGAAACCAGGAGGGCAAGGTAATTCGACTTTTACTTTTCTTTGATTCCCTATGTATGGGTAACCTCGTAAGCGCAACTCCTCTTAAACCACATGAAGGATTTTAATGAAACTTTAGACAAGGGAAGGACATTATATGGAGATGTGCATGAAGGAATGTAATAATTGTTCGAAACCATGAAGGGGAGATAATTTGACTGTGACTTTCTTTGATTCCTTCTGCAATGATCTTTTTTTTTTCAAAGAAATAATTTAAAGCATAGATATTGTGAAATCAAAATGTTGGAGATACACACTTTTTTCATTGTAATCCTCTTGAAAAGTTGTATTCAAAGTGTTGTAATGAAATTTCTCTAACGCTAATGATTTTGAAATGTCAAATACACTAAAAAAGGGTGAATTTTATATTTTGTTTGATTTCAACAGAGTATTTTCATAGGAACCCATGTGAAAAGTTCTTTCTTGAAGATTATATCATTGTGTCGATATTGTATTGTGTCCACTTTTGTACTGTGTCCACACCTGTATTGTGTCCACACCAACTTAAATTTGCACTTATCATATCGATTCAGGATTCAATGAGCGGGGGGTATATTTGGCTGCCATTCGGCGACAGCTCTTGTTTGGACTATCCAAGTCTGCCGTGGCCCAGGTGAGCGATACAGGCTCTTAAGAGCCTCTTGTTTGATATTGGAAAGCCCTTCACTTGAAGACGATTAGTTGACTCAAGCGGCGTTTAACATTTCCGGAAATTGGCATTACGTTTCCGGAAAAAAGTATTACTTTTCCGGTAAAAAAAGTTTACGATTCCGGAAAAAATATATATTAAATGTACCTTCCCGCATAAGAAATATCTTACCTTTGTAAAATATTACTGAGTATTTACAATATATCCACAATTAAATGTTTTATTTTGAACCATTTAACAATTGAAAGAAAATATTTATCAATAAAAAATGAAGATCACTACGAGACTCAATAAATTTGGAACGTTTATACCTTTTTGAACCTGTAACTTTGGCCATTTGCTGTTCTTTTCGTAATTTTGTACTTACACATCATATACAATAGTTAAGAGTAATACGAACCATAATAGCCCACAAATCACAAATGATTATTGTTCTGATACTTTTTTCAGAAATTTATTTCGGTGGGTTTAAATTGATTGATTGATTGAATATTGTTTAACGTCTACTCAGCAATATTTCAGCTATATCAAGACGAGAACAAGTTTGTTGATAAATAATCACTTTGGGGTATGGAAAGGGCCATGGGACGGGAAATTCTGACTGCCACTGGAAAAGTAGGGTGAAATCGTCGAGGGCGGGAATTTAGCCTTGTAGCCGATCACCTACGGACCACCCCAAAAAGAGCTTGCTACAAGGGTTCTTTAACCTGCAGGAAGCGTGGCATTTCTTCCAACACGTGGACCTGAGTTTACATCCCATCCGAAAGATGGGTTGTGTATTTATTAATCCCGCANTAGATTAAGGATCATACATCATTTTAAGCAAAAAATATTGATAGGTCAGTGTGGCCGTTTTGGAGATTAAAACACCGGAAATTTCGGCGGGAAACCGAACTTCTCTAGATTTTTCATTCACTCTGCACTAAGGTAATCAACCTTGAAATGCGATGTAGGAATATCAAGAATTTCATAAAAATTTGCCAGAAGTCTATAGAAGATGTTTGGTGTACACAACCCACAACCTCCAACTACCTTTGCACTTCAACATGATGATCTGACCACTATTGTAGCTGAGCTAAAGCATGCCCTAAAAGACGAATTTTCAAATGTTATTCGATCTATTATTAAAGAGGAANTCTTTGACCTTTGTGTGCACTTTATACTCCTAAAGTGAACATTTTGATTTTTTATTGGATTTTTCATTGAATCAAACAATGAAGGAAAGTCTTACCAGAGCTAATCTCAATATTATGCATCCACTCAGTACATTGCTGCACAATATTGACGATATTTTTATGTCGAACATCTTTTTTTCCATTCTATAATATATTAAAATAGTTATGAAGCAGGTAAATTTTCGAAAAAGTAATACATAAAAATTTCCGGAAACGTAAACTTTTAATTTGCGTAGACTTAATAATAATAAAATATGAAAAAAATATTCCAGAAAAGTAATGCGCCCGACTCAAGGTCAAAGGTGACCCTATGACAAAGCGTAGAATCCTCAAGGCTAGTAAAAATTTAAAAGAGAGTGGTCTGTTTACACATGTGACAATAAATGAAGATCTTACTAGAACTCGAAGTTCGCTAGCCTATAGGGCTAGGCAGCTGAAAAAGAATCACTTAATTACACAAACTTGGACTTTGGACGGCAAGATATTCATGAAGGACAAACGTGATCATGTAACAACAATCACAACGGACTACGCACTCAAGAAATATATACAAGACAACTTTCCGACAGCCATGAACATTGCCTATCCACCTTCGATTGACGGCAGTATGAACCAGTCAGCAGGACCAAAGTCATACGCATCTGCTGCATCGGCTTCTTAAATGACTTTTTTGTTTAATAAAGATTGTAAATATAATTCTATGGGTTTTTTTTCATCAAAACATAAATTATATGGTTTATCAAATTTATGTGTTTATACTATCATGTTTTGTTTTTTGTCAAACCCTAAATTATAAGGTTTGTGCAACTTCATTTGCGTTCAATTTCATAAATCATGTTTTCTATCGCTTTGTGACAATTCGAGACACGCCCACCTTACTACAAAAACAATATAGTAAACATATTTACTCAAGCATGAATAAGTGTTAAAACTCTTTAACAAAACTGACCAAGATTTAGGCCAGTCAGCGTCGAGCTATATATTTACTTTAAATCGTTTTCAATGTATAAGGTTGTTTAACGGCCATATGCAGAGTCATAACCGACGGCGATTCGAAGGGTTGGGTTATCTGTGCTATTCATTTAATGATTATAATTTAACAAATAAAAAAAAATTATATTCATTTTACATTTCTGGAAATTGGTCTAGTGTGAGTGGGCATGATAATTATTATTATTAATATTATTTCTTTTTTTTTTATTTTTGACGACGTCAGCTTCTTTGTACTCACAAGTTAGCTTAAGATGTAGTACATGTTAGTAATTTTGTCTGCTATATATAATTATTAATTCTTATTTTATTTATTTTTTTTTTTGTGGGACTACAATATCACGGTCCATTGATTATGGTAAGTTTCTCATTATTAATTAGCGAAAATTTGATTAAGATTTGGTATGTGGGATGACCCTGGATAGTACATGGCATTTTCCCACGATGTCTTCGTTTACAATCTCTACATTTAAGTTTGGCTTCCCAGTATCCATTAATTGTAAGTATATCATATTAGGTAAGTCGGTCTTGGATACATTACCGTCTGCTTCATGGCTTTTGTCAATGACTCCCTAATTCAGTCTGGTATGTCTGTTTTTTTTTTGGTAAGTTTGTTTGCTAATTAAGTGTTCAAGTAGACCTGGGACTAATATATTGATATATTAGTCCAAGAGTAGACACAGGCGTGTCACGAATAGTTTTTAACCTTTTTGTGTTGTTATTCTAATCTTAGAATAAAGCTCTACAAGATAAACTCAACAATGTGTTGTATCTGTTGTAAAAAATTGCCTTGTTTTGTTTTTTTGCCTATTCATTGTTGTTCTGAATTATAAATGTATATATACTTATTATTGATATTCCCTCTATACCTGACTTCTAATTGCAAACTTGGTACATTGTAAGACAACAAATCTTTATTAAAAGCGTAGTTACAATTTCCATTACTGTAATCATTTTACACACAGTAATCTCCCCCTTTTCAGTTAGTTTTCCTCACAAATTAGTAGCTTCATATTTCAAGGTAGTTTTCTAAATGCAAATTGTCGAAATCCCTGTATACTTTGTAGCATCTTTATATGATACGATTACTTTATGTATTTTTTGTTACATCTGTATGTACGTTTTATCATTGGAATGTTTTCTGTTTTACAGATCAATTTTGTTTATATTGTTTTTTAAATGAGATGCATGACTTTTTCTACTACTGTGACAATTTTGAGAAATTATTCCTGAACTTATTTGATTGTAATTTATTATTATTGATATATTACGGCCACTCTCATTACTTGTGTGATCAGTCTGGTGTGACGTAAACATGCCAATCAGTAATGAATTATTCAAACTGAGAGTTGGCTGTTTTGCTATGAGCCTCGAGTGTTTTGATAAAGCGGGGTTAACACTGCGTGAACTGTTTTGTTTACACATTTTATTAGTGTATGGTTTTAGTCTCCGTTTGGCAATTTTACTTATTATAATGTTTTGGTTCATGACCAGTTTTCTTAATCATTTACCTCAAATGTGAGGTCATGTAAAACATCAGAAGGCAAATGTGATCAAAAGTTATCTCTATACGATAACCGGTTTTTGACATGTTTAAAATTAGTTTTACAAGCTTTCTTCAAACTGTTTGTCTTGTATATTTTACTAATAATTTCTGGTATTGAACCAAACCCCGGTCCCATTGATGAAGATGATATTTCTGTATCTGATTCAGACTCAGATTTATCGACTTTGCTTGAAACGTTTTTAACATGTATGTCCTTTATTCATTTAAATGTGCAGAGCCTACTTCCAAAACTTGATTTATTATATGCAGAATATAATGAATTTGATATTTTGTCTATCACCGAAACTTGGTTAAAGATAGACAACTCGGACGAATCTGTAGAGCTTTCTAACTATCAAAAACCTTATAGGGGGGACAGGGGACCTGATAGAAATGGGGGAGGGGTTATTGTTTATGTGAAAAATAATATTCATACAAAGAGGAGAACAGATTTAGAGCCAGATGAGATTGAAGTTGTATGGTTAGAAGTAAAAATTAATTCAAAAAGGGTACTTTACGGTACCTTTTATATACCCCCAAGGAGTACTAACAATATTTGGGACATTGTAGACAGTTCTGTCGAATCGGCCGCAAATGATGTTAATTGCGATCATGTTATTATAACTGGCGATTTTAATGACAACCAGTTATTGTTGACTAGTAATTCTAAAATTAGGAATATTTGCACTAAGTATAGCTTGCATCAATTGATTGAAGATTCTACCAACTTTACTGAATATTCATCATCGTTAATTGACCTTATAATTACAGATGATCCGTCTTTTATTCCATATGTGAGTGTCGGGCCCCCTCTCCTTGATCAATTACGCTACCATTGTCCCGTCGTTGGCTTTATAAATTCCCCCAAACCTAATCAAAATGTATTTAAGCGAAAAATTTGGCTATATGACCAGGGAGATTATGATAAATATCGAAGTATTTTGAGAGACACCGATTGGGATAATATTCTCAACTCAAAGGATATCGATGATATTGTAAGTAATATTTCCAGTTCTATTATAAATGCTGCTGAGCGTAGTATTCCTAATAGAACAGTTACTATTAGAAAATTAGATCCACAGTGGTTAACTAATGACATAAGAAAACTCATTCGGAAGAAAAAGCGCATTCATTCTAAAGCCAAACATTCGGGGAGACCGGCTGACTGGAGAAAAGTTAGAAAAATTAGAAACTTGGTAACTTCCAAGGTAAGGTCAGCTCGTGATAAATATATAGCTGATCTTGCTAACAAATTAACCAACACTGATAGTTCATCGCGATCCTGGTGGAAAATCTGTAATCAGATATCCGGAATCAAGCCGTCGCATCCTGGTATACCCCCCTTACTGGTTGATAATGAACTTATTTCGAATGATCGCGAAAAGGCAGATTTGTTCAACAAATTCTTTGCCTTACAATCTGATATAGACACGACCGAAGCTTCACTTCCTGATCGTATTGAATCAAATCAAAAGTTAGACAAAATAGTCCTTGTTGACAGTGAAGTCGAAGACGTCCTGAAAATACTAGATGCAAGTAAAGCTTCGGGTCCAGATTTAATAAATCCGCGACTCTTGAAGGAGGCGGCCTCTGTATTAAAGACTCCTTTATGTAAACTTTTTAATTTATCTATGTCTTCGTCTTTCTTTCCCTCCGATTGGAAGAAAGCAAACGTTACACCTATNAACGAAGTAAAAAATTATAGACCAATCTCTCTATTATGCATTCTCTCTAAATGCATGGAGAGATGCGTCTATAAACACGTTCATAACTTCTTATTAGCTAAAAAGGTTATAACCTCCAGTCAGTCCGGGTTTACCAAGGGTGACTCGGCTATAAATCAATTAGTCAGTTTCTCTGACGACATCGGGAAGGCCCTAGATAGTGGCAAAGAAGTGAGAGTTGTATTTTGCGATATCAGCAAAGCATTCGATCGAGTATGGCATGCAGGACTAGTATTCAAACTTGAGAAATACGGAATTTCAGGTTCTTTACTTCAATGGTTTAAAAACTACTTATCAGGGAGGGTACAACGGGTAGTCTTAAATAGTAATAATTCAGATTGGAGACCAATTAAGGCGGGCGTACCACAAGGCTCCATCCTTGGACCTTTACTCTTTATATTATTCATAAATGATATAGTATCTGACATTGGTGCTCGTATAAAACTCTTTGCAGATGACACGAGTGTCTATGTAATCGTAGATACCCCTGAAAACGCTGCAGAAGTCTTAAACGGAGACCTAGATAGGATACACAGATGGTCAAACCAGTGGCTCGTAAAATTCAACCCACAGAAAACTGAATCAATGTTAATTTCTAGAAAGTAGGTAAAACCTGTACGGCCACCCTTGGTAATGAATGGTCAGAATCTTCAAGAAGTTGATTCACACAAACATCTTGGTATAATTTTTTCAAGTAATGGCCTATGGCATGAACATATCGAGTATATAGTAAAAAAGGCTTATAATAGGATAAATATTTTACGAAAAATGCGTTTTGTTTTGGACAGATTAACATTAGAAAAAATGTATTTATCGTATATACGTCCAATTTTGGAATACGGAGATGTAATTTGGGATAACTATACAGTTACTTTAGCTAACAAGCTTGAAAGTGTTCAGATTGAAGCGATGCGCATTGTTACGGGTGGGACAAAATTAACATCGATTAACAAATTATATGAGGAAACTGGGTGGGAGAAGCTTTCAGTTAGAAGGGAAAATCATAGACTTGTATTGCTATATAAAATAATTAATAATAAAGTACCTGAGTACTTGAAAAGTTTTATCCCAAATATTGTTGCTTCTACGCATAGTCACTTTACTAGACAATCTCAAAACATTACAGAAATTCGTACAAGAACTAACTTCTACTCTGAATACTTTCGACCTGCTTCTATTAAGCTTTGGAATAAAATCCCACAGAATGTTCGAAACTCTAGTTCCCTACAAGTCTTTAAGGAGAAATTAGTTGAACAGGTACAGGAATGTCCAAAGTTTTTTTTATACAGGTTCGCGGATTGGACAAATTTTACACGCTAGGCTTCGAATGAATAGTTCTTCTTTAAATGAGCATTTATTTCATCGAAATCTAGTAGCGTCTCCTTTCTGTTCATGTGGCCAAGTCGAGTCGACAGTTCATTTTTTGCTACAGTGTCCGAAATTTAACTTATTGAGAAATGAAATATTTTTTTTCAATTAATTATGATATTCCTATTAACATTGATGTTCTATTGTATGGCTCAAGTCGCCTAAACATAGAACAAAATATTGATGTGTTTTGTAAAGTTCAGAAATTTATAATCAAAAGTAAAAGGTTTGTCAATTCCTAAACTTATTTTTGCATCTCATCACAAAAACTATTATTTTGCAACATAGATCATTTTTATTACAAACAATCTTTTCCACATAGCGTGATTCTATTATTACATTAAGCTGTATTATTTTCAAGGACACGGAACTTTGTATAAGCTAATTTAGCTTGTTTCCGAATCCTATAATGATCTTTTGTATTTCAAATGTGTCAATATGTATTTGTTTGTAATTACTTGAATAAATATGTTTAAACCAAGGTCAAAGGTGAATGTCATATGGAGGTCAAATGGTACCAAATATTCAACGTTGATGTAATACAATTATACCAAGTCAAAAGATAGCCGGACAAACTAAAAGTACAGCTTTCAGGGTTATGACCTTTGACCCTAAAATAAAGCATGTTTGGAGACGACAGCCATTTTCTGAAAGAACAAACATTACACTTTTATTTATTGTTATTTGAGGTAATTCAAATTTTGAAAATTGACCTCCTCGCCGCTCCACTATAACACTATTGTGATAGAGTTGATTGAAATATACTGAAAATGTATAATTTGAATGTAAGAAATGATTGAACTTCCAATTTCAACGAAGACATATATATTGGGTAAGTTATCTGAGAATCATTAGTAGAGGGTAAAAAATTAAGAAAAGTTTAAATTTTTCTATAGTACAACATCATCTGGACCTTTATTATTTAAGTAGATTGTTTCCTCTAACTTTGATAACTGGAAACAATATTATTGTTCTTCAGTTTTAGTATTGTACTCGATTATCACGTTCCTTCTGTCACCTGTATAAATTTCTTTAACTTCATTGTTAATCGGTATCGTTGACGTCGTTACGAATAAGTAATTGCAAAGGGTCACTTTTTAACGCACTCTTAACCACTATCGGTCAAGTGCGAATCGATGAGATCATTATTATAGTGTTAAGGATAAATGCGACCCCGATAAAGAAATTATTACTGTAATAAAACAATAATGTTATAACAGTAATAATGATTTTTTTTCAACAATCGCATATATTGCTTGACATTAATAATGATCTCGTCGATTCGCACTTGGCCGATAGTGTTAATGCAAATCTTTAAAGCCAAATGTGCTAATCTTGGGATTGTCCTCTTGGAAACAATAAGATTAATCCGAAATAAGAACTAAGCAAAGGTGCAAAGAAAAACAATACAGCGTAAATGTAATATCCAGAATGATTCAGATTCAATAAACTTTTTTTTGTTGGGGGAGGGGGGAAGAAAGTTAGTTAGTATTTTGTATGTGGATAATTAAAATGTATTTGTGTAGCAAAAATAACAATAAATTGATTTTTATTTAAAATATGAACGAAGATCTATTTAAAAAATTAACAAAGATATACTAAATTTATTTACACTTCATTATATATTCTACATGATAATGCATTTAATTGATATTTAATAATGATTACATTAACAACTTTTAACATGACTGGGATAACATTTACATTACTAATCATGGAAAGCTTGAAACTATTAACTGTAGTATGAGATTACGGTAAAAAACAGAATCAATCAAATTTTCTGTTTTCCAAATCCGTATTGAAATCGGCAATTACCAAACTTGAATACATTACCGAAGTGTCATTACAAACACTAGACGTGACATTAAGTGCTAATAATTGCCTTATAACACATTTTTCTTCAAATGATAAAGACGTGCTGTTTGATATTCGTTCCACACTCGTTTTCGGGCCATTAATTCAATACAATATCAAATTAATGTCAAACTGGGATTTTTTTCAATAAGGCCAAACCAATTCAATTCTTTGTTTGGCGTCAATTTTATTTTTGAAATGTAGGAGGTTGTGAGGCAAACAAACAAAACCAATAAAAAAAAAAAGACTAGAGGCTCAGAGGGCTCAGCCTGCATCGCTCACCTGACTTTCTGGTTTCACCAGATTTTTATATTTGTGGAACTGTAAATGGCACCAATCTAAATGCAGGACATTCCATACATCATTCTGTTAAAGTTTTGTTTAATCCGCTCAAATGATTTCAGAAGAGATAGTCAGACTGTGTGTTTCCCAATAGGGTACAATGTAACATGATTTTTTGGCAGATCGGAAAAAATTGGGCAATTTTAGTGATGGACGTTCAAAACATCATTTCTGTAAAGTTTGGATCAATTCTCTTCAGTAGTTTCAGAGAAGATATTTAAAATGTGTTTTTCCCATAAGATCCAATTTTAATTATGTTCCCCGCTGGCGGCCATATTCTTATGGGATCAAAAAAAATTCAGCAATCTAAGTAAAGGACCTTCCATACATCATTCCTGTAAAATGTTTGGTTTGATTCGCTCAAATCATTTCAGAGGAGATAGTAAAAATGTGTTTCCCATAGGGTACAATGTTAAGCTATGTTCGGCCATTTTGGGGGACAAAAAAACGGCAGTAGAATACCGAAGGAACAAGGGAAGCGAAGACTACAAAAATCGAAATGCAAAGACATGGCAAAAATGGCAACAGAGAAAACAAAGACAAAACAAGGACGTGAGACAGCTACAATGCACGGAAATAAAAAGACGACATTAAAAACTAAGGCACTCATAGTGTGAACCCCCATGAAAACCGGGAGTGACATCAGGTGCTCCGGAAGGGTAAGCATGTCCTGCTCCACTAGCGACACCCGTCACACGATCAGTGAGATATATATTGTTCTAAAAGTTCTGATTGTAACCTTCCATTCATCATTTCTGTAAAGTTTGAATCATTTCTTTTCAGTAGTTTAAGAGGAGATTTTTAAAATGTGCTTTTCCCATATGGTCAAATGTTAAACTATGTTCCCGTCTGGTGGCTATGTTTTTTTTTTTGTTGTTTTTTTTGTTTTTTTTTCTTGATGATCAAAAAAATTCAGCATACTTGTTGAAGGATATTCAATACATTATTCCTATAAAGTTTTTTGTCTTTTCAGAATACATAGTCAAATTGTGTGTTTTCCTTTAGGGTCCAATGTTAAACTATGTTCGGCCCTGGCGGCCATGTTTATTGGCCGATCTGATAAAAAAATTAACAATCTTACCACAGGACCTTACAAACATTACTTCTGTATAGTTTTCTTCGAATTGGTCGAGTGCTTTCGGAGGACATAGTTAACATGTGATTTTCACATAGGGTCCTAGGTAAAACTATGTTCCCCGCTGGCGTCCATGTTCTTTATGGGATCCAAAAAAAATTCGGCAATCCAAGTAAAGGGCCTTTCATGCATTATTCCTATAAAGTTTCTTTTAATTTGCTCTTTTCGATTCAGAAAACATAGTCAAAATGTGTGTTTTCTCATAGGTCCAAGGTTAAACTATGTTCGGCCCCGACGGCCATATTTTTTGGCCGATCTGAAAAATTTAAAGAATCTTTTTAAAGGACCTTACAAGCAGTACTCCTGTAAAGTTTCGTTCAAATTGGTCCAGTGGTTTCAGAGGCGATAGATAAAATGTGAAAAGTTTAAGGACAGACGGACGACGGACGCCAAGTGATGGCAAAAGCTCACATGGCCTTTTAGGCCAGGTGAACTAAAAAGGAAATTTTGTAAACAAAGAACTTCAGATTTTCAATATTAACTCGTTTTTCTCAATTCAGGTTTCTGTCGGTGCTTTTTTAAAGTTTTCTTGTAGCAGTACATATTTGTTGTATATATATAATCTACGCTTAAGCTACAATCGGTCATTTTATATTTCTTTTGGTCACAAAAAAATGATGGCAGAAAAACACCAAAATAATTTTGATTTTAATCACAAAACGGAAAAAATCCCTTGTTGTTTTGTCTTAAAATCACCAATGTTCAATGAGCGCGCTGACGCCTAACATAGAAATAACTAAGACACTAGTATTCGTTTATAGCATAAAAACTAGACATAATCGAGATCCACATGCCATTTATCATAAGCCTACCTCAAATGACAAATATTTCTAGCTCGAACACAGCTTGGTCATTGAAAAGGGAAGAATGGGAAGAATGTGACTCTGAGATCAAGGGTAACCAACAATGGTACATGACACGTCGCCATGAGGTGATCTATTCACATGCCAAATATCAAAAGCTTATATCAAAATAGAAGAGTTATAGTTCAGACACACCTTTTGTCATTGAAGGTCAAGGGTCACCAACCATGGTAAGCGACACATCGCTTTGAAGTGATCTTTTCACATGACACATATCAAAAGCCTATCTTAAAAGAGAAAATAAAATATCGCCCGTATACGATGTTTTCGGACGGACGGATAGACTGATTACTTTGGGGCTTCCGATACTTTTTGTGGCGGGGTCCTTATTTAATTCAAAATTTGTCGTTTCAAATGACCTTTGTGCTCCCTTAATTCCTTTCTACGGAAATAACTTGAGCAACGAAGACACCATTGGTTCGATATGGCATAAAAGTAGAGTTCAATTATAAACAACAATATAATTTTACAAATCATTTTGTATTGAGAAGGAAATCAGGTTTTCCATAGGATTAATAAGTAAATATAATTTCGCCTTCAGTTAGAAGTGGGTTAAAAATATTTCATCCATCGATTAAGTAAAATTTTGATTTTCAAAATACAAGCTTTAGCGAGCATGTTGAAATCAAAATTTTACTATCGAAAGGGAAGAAATATTTAAAACTCACGACCTAGCTGAATGAGAAATTTTTCCTCCCATGAAATGTGTAAAACGCGAAAAATCTAAAATAGCGTGAAATCTCTCGCAGAAACTTAATCAACGCCTTTTGGTTGAAAAATCGCTTGTACATTAAACAACTGCTGATAATGGGAGAAATGATATGATAACGGATTAATTTTTTTTACCTTTTTTATACATCGCAAAACGAATACCGAAGAAATGATAACGAATTTTTCACCCTTTTTTTGACATCGGCAAACGAGAAGGACCAAAACGAGAAATTCTACGACAAGGCAGTTCAGATGTAACACAACATGACAAAGGCAAAGCAAGGAAGCAAAAAATGAACGTCATAAAACTGATGCTATAGCGTGTAACCCAAAGAAAATGTGATCGTCAGTTGCTCCGGAATAGTTGGCTTGATCTGCTCCGTGCATGTCAACCGTCACACTGCTAATGAAAATTCCGGTCTTGACACAATCGATTTTTGCCATTCTGTTGTAAACTCTAGATCCAATCACAAATATGAACTACAAACATTGTAACAATCTGTCATATCACTGTGATGACCATAGAACTGTATTTACAATAAACAGTTTTTCATATACCATTGGTGTATTATATAAGATTTGGAGATAGTAATTTTGCTCTGTTGGCAAAACTGTTGAACTTGACTATCGGCATAACAATAGAGTTGTAAAATGAAAATGCAATATGCCCCAGATTTGGGACTATATCTACCCAGATATGGGATTCGAAATCGTCACATTTGTTGCCAAGTTTCGTTTTTAGGATCTAGAATTGTCAATAATGCTGATAAAGGTGTATTTGTGGACTCTTTTGGAACAAGTGTCTATTTGAAATGACGGACATGAAAAAAATAAAGGAAGAAGTTTTTACTTACAAAAATATCTTCAGCGTTTCTCAACCGCTTCAAATCGAACTGTATATTGTTCTTACGTAGTGCATCAGTGTTTTTCCAGCAAACTAGGCTCTTGATTTTTCTCGATATGAGCTCGGCACTAACAAAAGCCAGTGGTAGGGTAAAACCGGTTTATGGGTACCCTTTATCTGTCCCGTTTCCCTATAATATAATTAACATATGAATAAAACCTGATACTGGTAGGCAACTAACTCCATCACCACATTCTTGAAAGGAAAGAAAACAATAATGCCTAATTCTGAAAGATGGGCCAAGGTGTGTTCGCTGCTATTCTCCCGGGTAGCTCAAGGAGCCTAGTCTGCTGGTTCATTGTAAAACATTGTCGCACTACGGAAGAAAAATCAAACTCAAAAACCTCCTGGGTTGGGGTTAGAGTCATCATATATTTCAGTAATCATCGGAGATATCTGTGAAAACCAGTATGTAAAATTTTCAGGTCACCGGATTTCATAGCTAATTTAAAAAAAAAACAATGGCAGTAGAATTCCGAAGGAACAAAGGAATAGTACAAAATCGAAGTCCAAAGTTATGGCCAAAACGAGAACATAGAAAAAATGACGTTAGACAGACACAAAGCACAGAGATAAAAACACAAAATCGGAAACCAAGGCACTCACAGTGTGAACTAGTGAAACAAAGAGAGACATCAGGTAGTCCGGAAGGGTCCTGCTCTGTTAACAGCACCCGTCACACTGCAAGAGAACCAATCTACGACACTGACACGTCATATCTTTTAATGGCGTTATGGTGATTCCTATAGAATTTCTAGAGGGATGAAATTACAACTGGCTGAACAAATCCCTGACTAAGCGGCTTTTGGGATAATGTTTTTGCCATGTTCAAACTACATATTCGCCAGTAACGAATCAACTATAAAATGTACACTTCATAGGCTGGAGAGGTAGGCATAGTGCTGCTAAGAAAGGGAAAGCTCACAATCGGGAAGTAAAAATCATCACGCTTAACGGATGCAACCAAAACATCTTCTCGGTATCACCCAATATGTTAAAAATGTTACGTTCCAGTTTTTCTGGATTTTTAATCAGTTTCTTGCATTTTTAACATCATTTCGTAAAAACGAGGATTAGAAATGATTTTAGCAATAAGCTGCTTGCGATATACACCCGGTAAGATGGAGCTAGTGTCACTGTCAAAAAAGCGAAAATTAGTAATAGTGAAAACAAAATTATTCTTTTTATCATACATTTTAGGTTTTTAATTTACAAGAATCTTAGTTTTTATTTTCCAAAATGTATCATGTTAGTTAGACCCAGAAAAGGGCAGTATTTGTAACCATCGTCAGTTTTATTTAATATCAGTCTTGTTGGTAAATAATGTTCAATAATTGGCTAAATAATGATTTCAAGATGAAGAAAAACCATAAAAGCGTTGTTCCTTTGCTTGTTTTTACCATGTAATTGTAGAGACTTTATCTCATGTACGTTGCTCCATATCCTTTCATTCACCATTTACGACTGGAATTTGTCTCTCCTGCAGTGTGGAGTCCGTAAAAAGATTCCTAGTGCGAGAGATGCATGCTCTCTATTTATTTAAGTTATGGTATACTTGTTCGTGATAGAATTTCTCAAATGGATATACTATCATACTTTCAAATTTTCGCATTTTTTTTTGTAATTTCAAAATTTAATTCTGACCACCTGTTTAAAGTGCTCACTTTCAGTACTTAATAATGCCAAATTTTCTCACAATCGACTTGATCAGTGCCCTGGTTTTGTCTATGTGTGTTATCGTCCACTGGCTGAAGACACTAGTGCCTTTGTTGAGCAACGAAGGACAGTGATTGTAAGAGCACTTTGCCAGTTTAATTTGTGTGTTGGTTGACAATCCCACATCCATTACCAGAAAAGAAATGGATTTCGCTTTGTTCGACAATTAGCAGAGAATTCCGCTCGGACCGGTACTGGGAGCTGTCTTGAACTTTCTGTGAGGTATCAGCAAAGCTCATTGTTGAAGGCCTCATGGTGATTTCAACATGAAGAACAACAATAAAAGCGTTGTTCCTTTGCTTGTTTTTACCATGTATTTGTAGAGACTTTGTCTCATGTGCATGTACTCAATATCCTTTCATTCACCATTTACATAAACTAAGATTGGGGAAAATCAATGATAAAGATATCGTCTATATATATGCTTTTATCATTGAAAAAAAGAAATATTATTATTAATTAGTTAGAGTTTAACGTCCAATGAGTAATATTTCAGCTTTATCAGGACGAGAATCACTTAATCAATTAAAAAAATGTAAGCAAAAGAAGAATGAAATTAAGGTGCAACGACTTTTTATTGCCACTGGAAAAGGGGACATATGGGTAGGGGCAGGAAATTTAGCCTTCTATACGACACCCAAAGCGTCTGCTCTCTTTGGAAAAATATAGAAGGTGTCTTTATACTGCATAGAGCGTGGCGTTTCTCCAAACAGTTTGGCTACAATGGTTCGCGACCTGACTACCCCGCAAAGACGGGACATTCCCCTATCCACCACCTGGGGATGCTCCCGGCAGCTCTGTTTCTCGTTGACTCCTCAAAAGTAGACCTGTCTGTTTCTATTTTACTCTTAAGAAGTGTATTGTTTTCCCTTTTACTCTTCAGCAATATACCTGTTTCACTGTTCATTTAATGATTGATTGACTAGAGTTTAATGATTGATTGATTGGTTTAAGTTAAACGTCCTATGAGCAATATTCCAGCTATATCAGGACGGGAACAAGTTAATCAATACATGAGAATTTGAAGTAAAAGAAGAAAGAAATAAAGGCGGAATGTACAAACGGGACAACGAGCTTTGAATGCAACTAGAAAAAGGGGAGAAATGGGCATGGGTAGGGGCAGGAAATTTGGCCTTTTATACGAGTACCTTGGAAAATATAGATTGATTGATTGAATATTGTTTAACGTCTACTTAGCAATATTTCAGCTTTATCAAGACGAGAACAAGTTTGTTAATAAATAATCACTTTGGGGTATGGAAAGGGTCATGGGACGGGAAATTCTGACTGCCACTGGAAAAGTAGGGTGAAATCGAAAGGAGCGAGGAATTTAGCCTTGTAGCCGATCACCTACGGACCACTCAAAAAAGAGCTTGCTATAAGGGTTCTTTAACGTGTAGGAAGCGTGGCGTTTCTTCCAACACGTGGACCTGAGTTTTTATCCCATCCGAAAGATGGGTGGTGTATTTATTCATCTGGGTCCTATTTATATATCCCGGGGTTCCCTTGGGGTCAGCCCCGTTTAGGAGGGTCATACCCCACAAGCCGGAGATACTAGCTCCTATTTCTATACCCCGGGGGCCCTCGGGGCGGAAAATATAGAAAGGGGTTTATACTGCATGGAGCGTGGCGTTTCTCCACCAGTTCGGCTACTATGGTTCGCGGCCAGACTTTCCGTATTATGACATGAATACCCCTGCATAGAGAGGGCAATTCCCTATCCACCAGTTGGAGACGCGCCCGGTAACTGTTACCCGAGCCCCTAACAACCGATTCAGGTGCCGGTTAGATATACAGTAAGCAACATTTCAGCTATATCGGAACGAGAACAACTTAATCAATTAAAAAACAATTAAAAGTCAAAGAAATTAAGATGGACGGAAGTTAAATGGACAAAGAAAATTTAGTTGGAAAGGACAACGAGTTTTGATTGCTACTGTTAAAGGGAAGAAATGGACAGGAACAGGAAAATTAGCCTTCTATATGAGACACAGTGACTCCGTTCTCCTTGAAAAAAAATGAAAGTGTCTTTATTTATTTTGGAGCGTGGAGTTTCTCCACATAGTTTGGCTACAATGGTTCGCGGCCCAAGTTTCCCTATTATGGCTCAAATACCCTGCATAGACGGGACATTCCCTGTCCACCAGGTCCACCAGCCTTTCGACCTCCCACTGCATTGGTAATGCGATCTTTTATGTTGTAAAATATTAAAGATACTGAAAAATGTACACGTTAATAAGACAAACACAATTTATGCAAAAAATATCTGTTTTACATTTCCGAATGAGACACGGATTTCGATTGTTAATTATTTTGAGTGCAGTTGACTTGTACATGGAAATCATGAAATGATAGATTTCCTGGTGTTTTTATTTGCAATGAGAAAGAATAACAGTTGACTAAGAAGATTATTCTGTAAGAAATTAATATTAAGAGAAACAAGATGTTTATTAATGCACTCGTTTGCCTTATGTTAATTCTTGGATTAGTACAAGGGCAACTTCAACATATGATTCAAATGCAGAGTCGAGGTAAGCAATGTATAATGAATGATCAAATATACAATTCATAATACACTACTGATCCTCACAGTCCTTCTAAGAAGTGTTCTCTTTTTCAGCGATTTGTTTGTACATGAAAAGGTATCATCCTTACGGAAAATAGTAAATTGTTTAAGGGTTTTTATTTCATAATATGGAATTACCACTTAAATCATTTCATGAAAAGTCAGGTCTTTTGAAAATTGACATACCTTGATACCAGAAAGCTCGCCATGTCGAGCACATGTGTACGAAACTTAATTTAGCTTCAAAATGCAAAACGGAATTATCGCATAGCGACTTGTATATTTTAAACAAAAATATGCTACGTTTGGGCATTATACCAAACAAAAAAATACCGAAGTTGCATAAGTCAGCTTTGAAATCTTATTAGTGTAACCTTCGCATTTATAGATCGCATAGGGTTAAGCATTTTATATTTTGCTAGAAAGGTGCGTTGTTTTCAACATTTACTAAAAAAAAAATCTATTGACACTATCCGGCTTTCGTAAAATACCGAAGTTATTGTGAATTTAATTTCTGCATATGCGCATTTTGACAACTTATGTCTCTTCAGTGCAGATAAAATCTAAACGTTTTGAAGACCATAAAATCAAGAGTTTTAAAAACTGATAGAGAACAAAATAACAAACAAGATCTAAATGTAAAGCCAAAATCAGCTAAGGACAGAGCTTTGCATGAGGGAGATACTCCTTAGTTTTGAACAAAATTTACAAAAAAATAGATATTGTAAGGTTCAAAATAGAATCGGCTTTCGGGTCAGCACAGAAGTACTGACTACTGGGCTGGTGAATACCCTCGGGGACTAACAGTCCACCAGCAGTGGCATCGACCCAGTAGTAACAAATAACTAAATATCGAAGTTACTGTGAATCTAATTTCTGCATATGCGCATTTCGACAAATTATGTCTCTTCAGTGCAGATAAAATCTAAACGTTTGGAAGACCATAAAATCAAAAGATGCTTAAAAACTGATAGAGAACAAATAACCAATATGATCTAAATGTAAAGCCAAAATCAGCTAAGGACAGAGCTTTGCACGAGGGAGATACTCCTTAGTTTTCAACAAAATTTACAAAAAATTAGATATTGTTAGGTTCAAAATAGAATCGGCTTTCGGGCCAGCACAGAAGTACTGACTACTGGGCTGGTGAATACCCTCGGGGACTAACAGTCCACCAGCAGTGGCATCGACCCAGTGGTAACAATAACTAAATACCGAAGTTACTGTGAATTTAATTTCTGGTTTTAGCATGATATATATAAATCAATTAAGGGTAACTGATATATATATCCTGCTAAAACGAATGGGAGTAATAACAAAATTACCGAAATATTTAAGACCTTTACTTTT
Organism: Modiolus philippinarum; assembly: GCA_002080025.1. Classification (NCBI taxonomy): domain Eukaryota; kingdom Metazoa; phylum Mollusca; class Bivalvia; order Mytilida; family Modiolidae; genus Modiolus; species Modiolus philippinarum. The sequence goes on along the minus strand of MJUU01033351.1, from coordinate 104,555 downwards.
TATCAGATTTGAAATCAGTTTTTTTTCTTTGGATAGCTATTTCTGTTTCCGAGCTACATGTATCAGGTCGCACACTGGCCAAAATTGCAATTTTTCAAAATATATGCAATCTTTATGTTTTATTGGATTATAATGGGGTTTTCTTCTTCATAAGTTGTCGACATGGCAATATAAAAAAAACTAAATCGACAGTAAGTTTTGTTACCACTTAATCGAAGCTCACCCAATGTTCCCGTTTCCAACAGTCCAGCAAATGTACATTAGTTATATTAATTTGCTACCCAATGTTCCGGTTTCCAGCAGTCCGGCAATGTTGTTAGAAAGTAAGAGCTAAGCATAGTTCTCGTTCATCAAATGCATAACTAACAGGCGGAAGCTACACATTTAATACGACATATTTGCAAAAAAAACAACAACATTTTTTTGGTTAACACTTTACAAAACCTGCCGGATTGTATCGGTGGGGCACTCTCAAAATGTTTTGAGATTTATATAATTGATGGGTTAAAACAGCATAGAATGAGCTATATTGTGTTACATTTTCATAGAAAAAAAGAAATTCAGACGTAATATTATAATGTTTTTTTGAATAGGTCGTAACGCATCTGTGTCTGTAGCACCTGCTGCTTCTTTGAAGATGGACAAACCTCCACATAATATAATAGTCCTGTCACCAATTCCAAGTGATAACATCCTACCATATGGTATTACAGACCGTCTACAAATGAACATTATCCTCCGAAAGGATAAAACACGGAGACTACCCCCTGATGTCATCATTCTACTTAATGCTGTTAACAATGGTTACGATATTGATCATTATGAAAATGATGATGACTAATATATTTATGCTGGACATGAACTACAAAAGTCACTTAATTAGCTGCAATTTGTTAAAAGAACCTTCACAGTACGATGGAAAAAAAATTAAGAACGGTATAAAAATTAAACTTGTTTTAAATGAATGTTCACAATTATGTTTTAAAACGCTGTCGGTAAATATAATTTATCACGGATGCCTAATTCAAAGATGGTTTCCATTTTAGTTTTTCAAAAGGGTAAGTTGTATAGGAGATGAAAGTAGTACAGTGATGAACTTATTTCAGTTGTTCAATGAAATTTCCCATCATAACAATTATGTCTATTATCTGGTTTTAGATGTATTTAATACATTGGCAAACGAAAACCGAAGCAAGAACGATGAAAGGGGAATTCAAAAATCATAAATAAAAAATTCCCAACAATTCATATCTAACACGAATTGAGACGGTATGACAAAGACAAAACAAATAAACAACCAGAGGCTCCCAGGAGCCTGTATCGCTCAACTTGCTTTCAGTTGCCACAATCGATGTAACATTTAAGGTTATACAGTTGATCATCAGTCTCTCAAACTTAAGTACCTCAAACACCATTTGAAAATGCATATGACAGTCAACAAACGAATTTCAACACCAGTTTTGAAGTAGTGACATCAATATCCACTTTGATACCCAATTTAATTGAAATCAGATAATGTTGAATTTTCCAGCCTTTTTCGGAGGCTATTTTGAAAATGCCAGTCAACAAATAATTTTCAACATCGGTTTTGAAGGTGCAATATCAATACCTATTTGGAAACCAAATTTCATTGAAATCAGACAATGTTGAATTTTTCCCGCCTTTTTTGGCGGCCATTTTGAAAATGGCTGTCAACGAACAATTTTTGACATCAGTTTTGAAGTTGCAACATCAATACCTATTTGGAAACCAAATTTTATTGAAATCGGACAATGTAGAATTTTCCCACCCTTTTTGGCAGCATTTTGAAAATGGCGGTCAATGAACAATTTCCAAAACAAGTTTTGAATTTGCAACATCAATATCTATTTGTAAACCAAATTTCATTGAAATCAGACAATGTTGAATTTTCCCGCCTTTTTTGGC
>MJUU01033351.1:66620-102266 GCA_002080025.1 Modiolus philippinarum | reverse complement strand
GGCAAACTTAGTAAAGGACCTTCCATACATCATTCCTATAAAGTTTGGTTCCATTTGCTTCAGTAACTTCAGAGGAGATAGCAAATATTTGCTTTTTCCATAGGGTCCCATGTTAAACTATGTTCTGCGCTGGCGGCCATGTTTTTNTTTCATTTCATTTCACTTTCGGCGCCCGCAGTGTCAAGGATTACCTACGCTTAGAACTATTACCCGACGTTATAGCCGTAACTAACGTTACCCTTTGTTTACGTAACGTCTTTATTCTGTAACGTTGTCTTGTTTACTTTTGTGTATGTCATGAATACATGTTGAACTGAACACACGTCTTTCATTAGCGAAGTACTAGCCTAACCCTATATAGATCACGACAACTATGTTCTGCGCTGGCGGCCATGTTTTTTCATGGATCGAAAAAATTTCGGCAAACTAAGTAAAGGACCTACCACACATCATTCCTGTAAAGTTTGGTTCAATTTACTTCAGTAGCTTCACAGGAGATAGCAAATATATGCTTTTCCCCATAGGGTCCAATGTTAAACTATGTTCGGCCCTGGTGGCCATGTTTTTTGGCGGATCGGAAAAATTTTGGCAATCTTCGTGTAGGACCTACCATACATCATTCCTGTAAAGTTTGGTTAAAATTTGTCCAGTGGTTTCAGAGGAGATAGTCAAAATGTGAAAGTTTACGGACGACGACGACGACGGACGCCAAGTGATGGCAAAAGCTCACATGGCCTTTGGCCAGGTGAGCTAAAAATGAACAAGAACGCCACATAACTAACGCACTAGCAGTTTGATCCCCTACAAAAACTGAAGTATCATCAGATGCTCTGGAAGGGTAAGCTATTCTGCTCCACGAGTGGCATCCCTCACACCGCCAGTGAACAGTCCGGTTTTAATTTTTCACAGTCGGCGTAAGTCAGTCCGGTAATAAGATCTGGATCTAAATAATGTACTGATTCTGTTTAAGTTTGTCGAAACAGGACGTGATTTCCCCATAGGATCCAATGTTAAACTATGTTCCTCGCTGGCGGTTATCTTGGATAAGGTGCAGACTTGTCAGGCATATTTTTTAAAGAAGACCTATAAAGGCCTAATGTGACCAAGTTTGATTCCAACTGACCAAGTAGTTTAAGAGAACGTCTTTGAATGTGTTTTCCATATAGTCCAATGCTGAGCTTTGTCCCCTGCTTGAGGCCATCTTGCAATAGATGCGGACTTAAAAGACACATTCTTCAATGGCAACCAACTATGGACAGTTGTCACCAAGTATGGTTTCAATTGGGCAAGTAGATTCAGTGGTATCCATGGTAATTGAAAGCTCCACCAACATACAACCCATTTCAGACCACCCTTCAAAAAAAATTTGGACAGGGGTTCCCTTTATAATCCAGGTAATACATTGCTGAAATCAAAACATTCCAAGTCCCCTTTAAAAAAAAATAACAGGGATTCCCCTTATAATCTAGTTTATACATATTTGCTGAAATTGTGAAGAAAAAAATATGTAGCAGAATATTTTTTTTTCTCAAAAATTCAGTGTTCTGGTTTGGTTTCCATGGCAACTGAAAGCTCCACTATCCATTACAACCCATTTCAAACCACCATTCAAAAAATTTGGGCAGGGGTTCCCATTATAATCCAGGTTATATGTATTGCTGAAATCAAAGCATTCCAAATCCCCCCTTTCAAAAAATGGCAGGGGTTCCCCTTACAATTTAGTTTATACATATTTTTGAAATTGTGAAGAAAAATATGCATTGGTAAACATTTTTTTCAAAGATCAGTGATCTGGTTAGGTTTCTATGGCAAATGAAAACTCCACTATCTATTACAACCCGTTTAAGACCACCATTCAAAAAATGTTGGCAGGGGTTCCCCTTATTATCTAGGCAACTCATATTGCTAAAATCAATAATTAATCTTTGAGTTTCAGGAAATTAACAAAATATCAGAATACACACATGTATTTTTATTCATCTAAGATTTTATTTTAACTGGACATTGCAAAAGACTTTTAGAAATATTGAATATTACTTCAAATTAAATTTATTACCTCCCTTTTATTAATTTTTTACTTTTCATTATATCCAATTTCTAAGTTAATGGCACCCAATAAAGTGTGTTGGTGTACATAATTAGAATTATTAAATGAATTGAACATGTTCTAGTAATACAGAGAGTACTTTTATATGAACAATAAATCATTTACAGCTAATTTTGTTATCAAATAATACCAAACATGTGATTTTAGGCTTTATTTCCTGATTTTAATGAAATTTTTTGTTCTTTTTTTAGAAGCTGTAACCTTGACCTTTGTTGCACAAAAATTAGAGTAACTCCTCTGATCATAAGTCATGTATATACCAAGTTTCATTTCCTTGTGTAATATGGTTCTGGAGATACTGAGCGGAAACTAATAAAATATCAAATTTTTGTTCTATTTTTAGCAGATTGTGACCTTGACCTTTGTGGCACAAACCTCAAAACCAATAGCGTTCCGTCTCTAATCATAAATCATATCTGGACAAAGTTTCATAAGTTTGATATGACATGTGGTTCTCAAGATATCATGCATAAACTAACAGTATGCCCTGACACCCGGACGCCAGACACCAATAATCAATTCATAAGTTTCACACTATGAGTGCCTTAGTTCTTAATGTTATCTTTTTATTTCCGTGCATTGTAGCTGTCTCACGTCCTTGTTTTGTCTTTGTTTTTATCTGTTACCGTTTCTGCCAAGTCTTTGGATTTCGATTTTTGTAGTCATCGCTTCCCTTGTTCCTTCGGTATTCTACTGCCGTTGTTTCACTTTGTCCCAACTCAGCTAAAAATGTAGTCCTTGACATATTGAAGATCTTAATCTCTTTTTTGAATCGTTTTTTTTTTTTAAATATACGGCAAAACGTATAAAATTACGAAAAATTTGACCAATAAAGGGCAATAACTCCTATATCTGTATTCAGATTTTCTTAAAAGTTTCCAGGTGGGTAGAGCTTGATATGCCTAACATTTTTTATGCAAATTACTCGAAAACCGTAACAGATATCAAAAATCTGACAAGAGTAAAAATTATCAGCATAATGAGATGTACCCGCCCTGTAATTTTGAAGAATATCCGATAACCCATCTTGGAGTTATTGCCTATTTTCCGTAAGATTTTCGTTTTTTTTTTTTTTTTTTTTTTTTTTTTTTTAGTCTCATATATTGAAAATGGTAGAAGATAGAAGTAAAGTTTAAACAAGATTGCTACGCGTAGCTATGTCCCCCGCCGCTGCAGTAAAGTCGATAAAGTCCCATAACTCATGTAAAATTTTGCGAATCAAAATGGCGGCAGATTATGATCAACTGCATTAGTTGCAAAATTTCAGCAAAATTCCTTAATTGGATTTTGAGGAATGTGTCCACAAAGTCTTCCTATGTTGTAGTATTCGCCATCTTGGATATAGCGCGGATCTGAAAAACAACTTTTTTTTGTAAGGGACCATCTAAGGACTATTGTGGCCAAGTTTTGCTTTTAATTGGCTCAGTAGTTTCTGAGGAGAAGATCTTTGAAAGTGTTTTCCCATAGGGTCCAATGTTAAAACAATGATCCCCGCTGGCGGCCATGTTGGATATAGCGCGGATCTGAAAAATAAAAAAAACAACTTTTTTGGAGGGGATCATCTAAGGACTATTGTGGCCAAGTTTGGTTTCAATTGGCCCAGTAGTTTCAGAGAAGAAGATCTTTGAATGAATAGTTTACGCCGGACGGACGACGGACGAAAAGTGATGGCAAAAGCTCACCCTGGCTCTAGCCAGGTGAGCTTATAAAACTGGTGTTCCATTGTTAAATTGGGTTTCCCTATATTTATGGTGATCTTGTCTCATGTACATTTACTGCATATCCTTCTATATATACATGTTGTATTTGGATTTCAGACATCTAAATATATGTATTTATGCATTTTCAAGTAATTGTTGTTGTGGTGTAAGTATGGGTTTTGTTTTGGTAAATGAAAGGAAACTCTACTAATTATTGTATTAATCAACAAATGTGATTTATAAAGAATGGTCATATCAGATTACTTGAAAATTAGATTTAAAGTTCTTTCCTGTTTTTCATGTGAAGGAAATTGACGTGCAAAAGTGATCTGTGTAGGGTACAGGGAGAATGTTAGTTTGCAGGTTCTCTATATCTTTGGAGGTAAAAATGAAGTCCAAAGTGCTGCCAAGTTGGTGAGTTGGCTGTGTGATATGTTGAATGATATTGAGGTGCTGTTGAAGCCTGTTAATTAATGGATCATTTGGTGACATGTTGAAGTCTCCTCCAAGTATAATAGGACATGAAGTTGTAAGTGAAATGATTTCTGTTTCCAGTAAATCAATAAATGTTTGTTTGTTCATGGTTATAGGTTTGTATACAACAATAACAACATATGATGTCAAGTCTTCCACAGATATTTTAGTAGCTAATAATTGCAGTGGTGGTTTTGAGCAATGAGTGTGAGATGAAATGCCTTTGAAGTAAATTGCAAGTCCATGAGATGAATGATGAAAATGAGCGGAGAAATTTGGAAGTCCATGATTTGGTGGCGTAGATTTCAAATGAGTTTCGGTAAAGCAAATAACTGATAATGACTGTAGAGAGTGATGATTCTGGAAATCTTTTAAGTGTGCAGAAAATGATCGGATATTTACGGAATCCTATGTGGTGATGATGTTCTAAAGGAATAGAATGTAATGGATGTATCCATTCAAAAGTTCTTTTAGTCCTAAGTCTTTGCATTTCCTCAAGGGCAGCTTGGTTGACTTTGATTTTATGTTCTGAAAAGTTGCATAGCTTGAGTGCAGAACGTGATGTAGCTCTACTTAGAATAGTATATGTTTGTCCTGGCATGACAGTAGTCATATTAGAAGGTAATTGGAGATCAGCAACACAACTTTGATATGTGCTTCCTTGTGACTTGTGAGCTGTCAAAGAATAGGCTAATACTAAAGGGAACATTGTTCTTTCAACAGGTACTTTGCACTGACTAGCAAGAAAGAAAGTTACAGTTATTGCATGAATTGGCACACAATGTCTTAGGTGAGGAGGGCTACTTTTCTTTGATTCCATGCCTATGTTTTTTTCATTAAATTTTAAATATATTACACCTTTTAGTGGTTGTTTAGAATCAATATTTATTTCCTCTGTTGTTCCAATGGTACCATTTACAAGATGGTCTGGTATATCTATATTTTTTGTGATCATTACTACAGCTCCTTTGGCTATTGTAAGTGTAGCAGGTAGTCCTCCAGTATCATAGATGTTATCACTTGTAATTGTTACTTCAACTGAGTTTGTGTACTTGTCACGAGCGGAATCCTTAGAAGAAATTGTTATTGTGTTTTCTAATAGTTGGATCTTGGTATCATTAAAGTGTCTAGCTTGATTATTTGTAAGGAAAATATGTACAGAATTTGAGGGAAATTCTGTGACATCAGTGTTTTGAAGGTTTTGTAAAATGTTAATATCATCTTCAGTTGTATCACCTGTTCTTACTCTAGATAAAATTTCAGCAAACATTGGATCACCCTTTTGTCTAACAATGTCAGTCAGTTCATAAAGAGTGAAGAGTCTGGTCCACAATGATCCAGCTAAAGCTTCATAACCTTCAGTGATTGGTTTAAAAACTGCGGCATCCCCTACTGGATTCAGCTGTAGGAGATCACCAACTGCTAAAACAGAAATGTGAGCAAATGGAATTTGAAAGTCCTGGAAGATGTGTTGCAAAGTCAAATGGAGATTATTTAAGCTTCTTGATCCAAACATAGAGATCTGATCTACAATGATTATACTGAGATTTATGTAGTTGCTGCGAAGTGTGTTAAATTTCTCAGCAGGGGGTTTCTTATATTCTAATTTGTGGCCTTTTTCTTTAACAGGAAGAGCAAATGCAGAATGTAAAGTAGTGCCATTTATTCCAGCGGCAGCTTTACCAGTTGAAGCAGTTAGAAGAACTGTAGGTTTGTCTGGATCTTGACCTGCAGCACGTAGAGCACGAGTTGCTCCTTGATAGATGGCGTGCATTAAATGTGATTTTCCAACACCAGCTCCTCCGCTGAGAAAGATGAAGAATGGTTCTAAATTATTCTGTTGTAGTCTCTTTTTTGTTGCCCATTGGAATATGAAATCAAATAAGTTGCTTTGCTTTGAGTTCAAGGATGCTACAAGGTCAAGATAATTTTCATCTGATAACTGATAAGTTGATACTAGTGAAAATGTCTTATTTGTTGGTTTCCTGACTTGAACACATTCATTTATTTCCGGCACTAACTCTGGATCTAAATGTTGATGGGAAGGATCATCTTGAAGATTGTTTTCATGCTCTTGGTCTTGTTGTTGGAGAGTTGCTATACCTTCCCAGATTTCTGGTTGTAAATCATCAGGGTAAAAGTTTTCTAATACATTGTCTACATCATCATGGAATGGTTCATATTGTGATATAACTTTCAATATTTGCTCTTTAACTTTTTCGAATTTTAACTGAAAGCTACCATTCAGTGCAAGTTCATCTTCAACTCTCCAGGGATGATAAAGATGCAAGAGTCTATGATAGTATTCTTCTGAGTCTTTCTGTTTGGAAACTTAGTGATATCTTATTACTTGTGGAGATTTTCTTTTCACCAACTTTCCTAAGTTATTTTTCAAAGAAAGACTGTCATCAAAAGTTTCATTATCTATTTCAGGCTGAATTTCCATGTCATCTGTTGCAATATTTTCTTTGTCTTTTTTATTTGATGTTACAGAAAAGTTTTGAAGCAAATTGTGCTAGACATTCATTATTCATACAGTCAGGTCTGGCGACATACTTATCCTGAATTGAAGTCATATAAATATCTCTATCCTCATCATCTAATGCATCTAACATGTGTTTTGGTTTCAATATTCTAGTTCTGTTTTTCTTAATGTCTGTTGGAATGAACACTACAGGAATATTTGATCTTCTTAGTGGAATAGATAGTATTCGCATGATGCTTTCATGGTGAGATACCTCACGTCCTTTCCTTAACTGATTTGCAACACAGTATAATTTATCAGAAATAGTGCCTTGATTTGCTTCTTTACTGGCTTTTCTCATTAGCTCTGAAATTGTTTTTTCGGGTTTACATATATATGAAGTGATATATGCAATACATGCCCATATTGAAGTAATCAGTTGCATGTCCATGTTTAATCTGTAAATATAAGCAGATATATTTATCTTTTCACTTTATTATTCAAGGGAAAATACATGGATGGTGCTACAAAATTTTTTTACTTTATTGCAAAAATACAGGTAGTAAAATTGTGTGAATTCTATTATCATGATATTGTTTATACTTGTTTTTGGGAGAATTTGTCATGTGAATGTGGTATTACAACATCATATTTGTGAGTTTTAATATTTCAATTATTGATTTATAACTTTTGTAGCATCAATCCATTATTGTGACCATCTGTTAATATATTGCTTACATATGTTAATCACAATATTCTAATATGTATTATGTTTGTTAACAATGTTGGATGGGTGAAATCAAAGTAGAAAATAGAAAATGGGAGTTCGACTGATTGAGACTTGTTTTAAATATATGAAATATATGTTGGAAGGGTGGTGAAATGATATTTTGTAGACATCTGTGTCATCATACATTAAAATGGCAATACAGCTCAGGAAAAATATTTTTAGTATGTATTTATATACAGTTACTGACTCATGTGCATTTAATCCACATAATCTCATACAATGTATGCATTGGTATTTATAGACCATTTGATATTTTCTGGAAATGATAAGTGGGCATAATCATGACAAAGAATTACTCAATTTCAATTATGAAAAAAAACATGGTTGTCCCAGGGAACATGTGTGTTGCCTGCAGTAATATGACATGAAAAACTCACTTCAATAAAACAAAATTTTCAATGCAAAGGTGTATAACAAGATGACCTGAACAAGATCTCCTGAATGTTTGGTTGCAATTGAAGGAGTTGTGAATTAACAAACTGACAGATTCATATGAGCCTTTGTTTGAAAATTTCAAGTACCAGTATACTGTGCACAACTAAGTCAGATGAAGAAGATATGCTGAAAGTTTGAATGAATCTGACTTACGATAAAGGAGGAGTTGTGGATTAACAAAGCAACAGATCCAAATTTGCTGTTTTTTTGCTTAGTGTGCGTCTAAAGTCAATAAAATCCAAATTTCAAGTATGAGAGGAAGAACTACATTACTTGAAAACTTGGTTGAAATCTGACTTCTTGTTTAGGAAGAGATGTGGATTAACAAACTGATAGATGAAGATGATGCAAGACGATGGGTAGTGATCTCTACGTGTCAACTCTTGTGTTAAAGCAGGTGACACAAAAATACCTGTATTTTTGCTTGGAGGTTTTGGATAATGGAATCTGCATGAAAGTTCTTTCCTCTTTTTGCAAGTCCTGGTATGGTGGTGTGTTTGACGTGAAGTAACAAGTTGGTAAAGTTCATTGTCACTATCTTGATCAGGTAATTGACAACTGATGTGTTTATCTGCAAATGTGGCAAATGCTTCATCAGTATCAAGATCTAACTTTGGAGCATTCATGGCGTGGACTGCAGCATGAAAATGTGCTGTTCCTCTACCCTGCATTTCTTTCCGTAAATCATAGTTAAGAATTTGTCCAATTGGATGTGCACCACTAAGAATGACCTTCCCCCACAACTGTTCAAAGATGTAATCTATATGACGTGTGACAGTAACAGGGTTTCTTTGTAACCACTGTCTTTTAGTTTGCCAATTCATGCTTTGTATGTCCTCAACTGTGAACTTTTCACCATATTGGGCCCCAACAGCTTGAATTACCTCGGGCCAATGGAACTCTGCAGCTGAGCCACTTATAAAAAATGTGTATGGTCCATATTGGCGAAGCTTAGCAAGCATATTTAGGTGCATTTGTTGATAGAATTGGGGAGTCCCACGTATATTTTTAAAAGTAGCAAATAACTGATTCTCCTGAAGGAGTCTGGTTACTCTATTTGGATCTTTTAATTGGCCAACTGTCAAATCTTCACCAAAACATTTTCTTGTCGTGATATTAATTGTTTGTTTAATAAAATCTCTTTCTAACCAGTCCAAGCATGCAAAAGTATATTCAGGGCTTTCAGCAAATCTATGATCTTTGGATAACAATCGGGCATTTACATATTGTCTAGGTGATATTTTAACTTGTCGTGCTGTTTCTGAGTAAAATGTATTCTTTGCTGTAGGCAACAATGTGGGAAAACATGATGCTTCCCAATTACGTTCTCTTGTAATTGATATTGGAATTTGGCCTTCTGCTGGAGCCATATTCATGATTTCATTTGTATGAACATCAGGGCCATGTATTGGCTGAATGCAGGTATCAGTATTTATAAGTCTACTATTTTCAAGGTTTTCAACAACTTCTTTTGGATTATCCAAGTCAACCTCATCTTCACTATCAATAATTTCATCTTGTTGAATGTCATTATTTTCAGGTATTGCATTTTGTATGTTTTCTTCATACTGAGTTTGTTTGGTTGCAACTTTCCAGAACAAAGGTGTTTCTTGTGCACTTTGATGTGCCCAGTCTTGGTTTACAGTAATATTTTGATATAGGTAATTGTGTTTTTTTTAACCACTGCAGTGCACAATTCACAAAATATGGTCTGATATACTGTTTTTGAACGAAATGTTTGTCTGATAATCTTCGTTTTAGTGCCAAAGATATAACTTGATTCTCAGTAGTAGGTCTAGGTAAACTTGTTGCTACTTTGCTTAAGTCTGCAGGTACAAGAACAACTTGACCTTTGAAACCATGTTGTGCTCCTCTTGGCATTGAATGAATTTTCATGAAAGGGAGAATTTTACAGATAAGTTGTATTTCCATAGGACAAAGTCGATTTAAAACCTCAGGTACTTGAGCTAAAGACACATTATTGGCTACTGCTTGACATGGAAGTTTTCCTTTCATAAGGTATTTGTGACAGGTATTGCATATCCATTTTGTTCCACATGGTTTGTGTTTATCAAATACTAGGTCGTAATTAGTTTTACTAAGTTTTGAATATTTCTCTTCAGTTAGATTAATTACACTTCTACGATAAAGGAATCTTGATAAACAGCTACAGTTGAAAATAGGTCCCTCTTGAATAGCTCTTTGAAAATTCCCAACAGCATCATTAATTGATGGAGGCAACTGTGCGGACCGCATAGACTTTTTTCTGGTCGAGTCTTTTAGTCTATCATTTTTTAGTTGGTCTTTTGACTTACACTTTCTTTTATTTGACATATTTAAAGAATTCCGTTTTCTATTGTTCATTTTTGTTTCTGGTGTTTGATTTGAACGCCATTTTCCTTTCCTTAATTGATCAGATTCTTTGTCTTTTGCTTTTTTATCACATGATCTATTATTACGTTCCTTTTGTTTTCTCATAGAATCAAATTCTTTGTCTTTTGCTTTTTTATCACATGACCTATCATTACGTTCCTTTTGTTTTCTCAAAGAATCAAATTCTTTGTCTTTTGTTTTTTTCTCACATGTCCTATCATTACGTTCCTTTTGTTTTCTCATAGAATCAAATTCTTTGTCTTTTGTTTTTTTATCACATGACCTATCATTACGTTCCTTTTTTTTTCTCATAGAATCAAATTCTTTGTCTTTTGTTTTTTTATCAAATGATCTATCATTACGTTCCTTTTGTTTTCTTATAGAATCGGATTCTTTGTGTTGTTTTTTTCTAATACATGATCTATCATTACGTTCCTTTTGTTTTCTTATAGAGTCGAATTCTTTGTGTTGTTTTTTTCTATCACATGATCTATCATTACGTTCCTTTTGTTTTCTTAAGGCATCCAATGCTTGGTCTTTAGATATGGCAGTTGGTGATTTATCATTACGTTGTTTTTTTTTCTCTTAGCATCAGATGCTCGGTCTTTGGACTTTGTTATCGGTGATCTATCTTTGCGTTTCATTGCATGTCTTCTAGCATCAGATGCTTGGTATTTTTCGATTGCCTCTTGTGATCTATTTTCTCTGACAATTCTTTTCCTTGCAGCATCAGCACTTCTTTCTAATAATCTTTTTGCGAGTGTTTGTTGTTCACGACTTTTGCGTTTCCTATAAGCATCTTTATTACATTGTTTTGCTAATGAGTCTTTGTTGCTCAATTTGCTTTTAAACTTGTTTTGTTGGTCTGTAAAGTAATTGTCTAGATCAACATCTTTCACAATTTGTGTCGAAGATTTGTTTGAATTGTCTTTTGTAGGCAATGTTGGAATACTTGAAGTAGATGAATAATTTTTCAAAGTATTTGAAGGTAAATTGTCTTGTTGACTCTTTCCAAGTAAGGGGATACTACCACACAAATAAGGAATTCGAATATTTGAAATATGGAGTGAGGTTGTATGTGGGAAAGGCGACATTGCTCCATTAAATATACATTGCCTCAAGTGTTGTCTAGCAGAATTAATGTTATAATGAATGTTAGCAGGGTCATCTCCATGAAGACATGAAAGGGCTAATGCAATTGCCATCACACCACAAATTGGTTCAAAGCTCTGTTGAGTTACAGTGACATAAGAAATATTTCGAATTTGATTCATACCATACATGAGCTGAAGTTGAGTTTTTGTCTCGTTAAGGTGAACTTGAGACATCAAAGAGTCATAAATGTATATTTTATCAGCTGTTCTGTCATAATATGATGTAAGCCAATGCCGAGATGGTTGAAATAAAGGATGAATGTTCAATGAATTTTTGTTTTTAGGAATGTGATTTTGTGCTTTTATTCCTGTCTCCTTATAATTAATTTCCATCAAATGAATTTCTGCTGGTGTGAAGAATTGTATATATGGTGCTAAATCTGGATGATTATATGCCTTCATCAAATTAATTGCCACCTCAATAGTATTGTCTGTGATTTCAGAGTTGTTATTTCCCACTTGTGCCATTAAGACCGAAGGGCTGTATGGTACTGTTTTGAAATTCTGAAATAAGAGAAAACTGATGAATATGTATGAGAAATTGGGAAATACATTATGCATACGTGGGAATTTATTAGACAACAATGAAAATGTGTACATTTCTACAAACAAGTAATTTCAAGTTGTAGATTGCTCACTCTGTACACTGATGTCCATACACGAAACCTCTTTATTTTTCTTAGTATCAGTTTCAACTGATTTTGTGCTTATATGCCAGCTTTAAAATGCTTGTGTACTAGGACATGTCTTAAGTGAATTATTCCTTAAATATATGTACATGTATGTGTGTCAGAATAAGTGATTGTTTGTAAATGAATATGAATTTTGAACTATGGCTGATTCAGGTATGTTGTAAACAGGAATATATGCATACTCTTTTTTTGAGAAATGCATGTAAATGGATGTATATTTTGAAGTTTGAACATGTGCATACATTGTCAAAGGGCTGATCTATATAAGTGATGGTTTTTGTTACTGCTCTTTAGATATGTCAAAAAGTAGAATACGTAATCTGTACATAACAAAACTAGAGGCTCTCAAGAGCCTGTATTGCTCACCTGGAACCTGCCTCTTTAACAGTTCATGTCTGGTCCAAGTTTGCCATATAAATTCAGAGGAGAATATTTTCCAATGTGTTTTTGAATTAAGGAACCCATGGTTATCTATGTACCTGTTGACAGCCATTATGAATGGTATATGAATCTGCTGAACACAATTTTTATTTAATTGGAACACCAAAGAATTATTGTGACCATGTTCGACTCCAAATCGCCTAGTAGTTTTTGAGAAAGTTTATGCTCCCATAGGGTTAATGTTGTACTATGTTTACCACTATGATAAATCTGTGGTTCCAATTGGCCCAGTATTTCCACAGGAGAAAATCTATGAATGTATTTCTCAAAGGGTCAAATGTTAAAATATGGTTCCCATCTTGTTTGAGGTACTATTCTGGTTAAAAACTTTTTAGAGGGCGCCACCTAAGTAATATTGTAACCAAATTTTGCTTCAACTGGCAAAGTAGTTTCAGAAGAGATCGGTTTTGACACATCAATATCTATTTGGAAACCGAATTTCATTGAAATCAGACGAAGTGGAATTTTCCTGCTTTACCTCTATCTGTTACAATTTTTTAAATAAAAAATAAAAAATACAAACATTTTGAAAATTTTACAGAAAAGGGCAAAAACTCCGACATGGGTTGTCAGATTTTCGTAAAAATTGGACAGTAGGTAGATCTCATCATGTTGATCATTTTCACCCTGTCAGATTTTTGATATCTGTGACGGTTTTTGAGTTACTGGCCAAAAACTGCAATTTACCCCTATTTTCTATTTTTAGCAACGGCACCCATGTTGTTTGACCGGCCAACTCATCGAACACAATTTTCAGAAGCCGTACCCTGGTGATTACTCAGGCCAAGTTTGGTTACAATTGGCCTATTGGTTTCATAGGAGAAGATTTTTAAAAATGTTGACGGACGGACGACAAACGGATGGACAGATGGACGACGGAAGCATTGTGATGGCAAAAACTCACATGGCCTTTTAGGCCAGGTGACCTAAAAAAAGCATTGTGGGATAATTTTTCCCTGTATTTATTGGGATCTTGTCTCAAGTACATTAACTCCAATTTCTTCAATTCTATTTATGTACTGCCTTATTTGATTACAATACAAATACATACCGGAGCACTACCTAAAGTGGGTTGCACACTTTTCGGTTTATTTTGAGCACACTCTTTTGTGTTCTGGCTCATTTCTTCTGTACTTTGACTCCTGAATTATAAATAATATTATGACTTGATCTGGACTGAAGAGAGATGGAGAAATTTAAGCTATGGAAATTTTGATATTTTGAAGTTGTCACTAGATCAATGCTCTTTGAAAGTGTATCATGTTCTTAAATAGTTTACATCATTTTGGTTATTTATTCTCTATTGTCTTTTAAGCTTCTTTTAATATGTTGTAATTTCATTGACAATAAAGAGAGATAAGTTGTAGAAATCTCTTTCTGCAGAAATAACATTTAAGGCAACTTTGATATATATTTTTTAAGGCAAAATGGAAAAGATTAATACAATGGTTTGTATAGGAGAAAACATAATAAAGTTAATGTAATGTGTAGTGTATATGACCGATGTCAATAATTAATATCACATCTAATGTTATCTTGCATAATTATGGAGGGAATGCGACAATCATTTAGAATATTGTTTTGTACACTGCAGCATGAATCTTGATCTATGAGTATAAATATTTTTAATGGAGCTTAAAATTCTGAAATGAAGGAATAATTAAAAAAGAAACCATAGAATTGAAAATGTGTCAATTACATGATTTTTGCATTATGGGTTTTTTATTTCATTGTTGGAAAAGCACCATTTTTTTTTGTGTACATTCTTGTAAAATATATTGGTAAAAAATCTCATTTAAATGCTTATTTGGTTTGGTTTGTACTGAATAATCTGAGTTCCCTTGATGTCGATGCAGTAAATATACATAAAAATATACCTGATATTGCGCATATATAGCTTATTTAAGTTTTTCCTTGCACTATAACCTTTCCTGCTTTTTGTAGGCATCTTGTATCTTTACATCTAAAAAAAAAAGTTTTATTACAAAGATAACATAAAAACAATATTACAAGATCGTTAATAATTATCATAATTCAAGAGTACAATTAATAGCAATCAAAACTTAATGTTTGTCTAAAAGGATTCGAAATGTTCTCAATAAAATGTTTCAGTAATAGCATTCCAAATGTATTGTGTCACAGGAGAATTCCATATGTAATGTTTCACACAGTATTTCAAATGTAATCCTTCACTAAAAGTGTTCCAAAATGTATTGTTCCAATATTCAAATGTAAGTTTATTCCACATGTAACTAAGACTTGTACGGAAGTTCTGTTAGTAGTTGTCAACAATTAAAATGAGAAATAAAAAGTGTATTTTCACTCTCTTTTGTGAAAATAATAAATTTTACTATATTTATGTATATTAAATGTCTTTTAAGTTCTATTCCTTTTCATCTTCTTCTTAAGGAAGTTTTGTTAACAGTTGTCAACAATTAAAATAAAAAAAAAAGTGTATTTTCAATCTCTTTTGCGAAAATAATAAATTTCACTATATATATGTATATTAAATGTCTATTCCTTTTCATCTTCTTCATTTGTGTCTGTTTCTAGCTTGGCTTTTTTGCTGACACTCTCCTGCTTATCTTCTTTGTTAGTAGGTGTTGATGTTACGAATTCATCTTCAGATGTGAAGGCGGCCCATAACTCTTGACTGGTGTCAAGTTCTGTTTTTACCTTTTTGTATGAATCTTGGGCCTCGTATAAATCGCACCTAGCATCAGAAAGTTTTGTTGTAAAAGCTTCTTTTCCTTACGTAAGGCATCAATTAAAGAGCTGTTTTCTTTAATAATTGCTTGTAGTTTTTTTTAGCACTTTCAATGTTCGTTGTCATATGATTACTTGTGACATCTGTCATGTCATATAGTTCGTTTAATCTCTGGGGATTGATGACACCTTCCTTCTGCATTTTAAATAAAAGTCCCACCATCTTCAACGAAATGTCTTTAACCTCCTCTGACGATTCAACAATTTGGGTAATCATTTGTAATGGATCCATGATATTCTGTATAAAAATGAAAGAACATGAGTGAGTGAGTGATATATCCTTAAAAAGTGTTAAATGAGCAAGATGGAACTATAAAAAAAGGTTCAATTGCATAAGAAAGTTTTTTTACTGCAAATTTAGGAATAAAACCAGGTAAGGTATATTTATAAGATGTTCAAATGGACTTCCATAATATTTATACTAATGCTGTTTATGATAGGGTACTCCGTGAAACATGTGTTCAGCATAACGAAATTTACAGTACTTTTGAATTATGCAATGATCTTTTCATTCTTTGCTCATATAACACACCAGCTTCTGAAGCCTAAACCAGCCCTCTGGAGCCAATATAAGGCGGAGCTCTCATTAGTTCGGACTCAACGATGTATGCAATAATGATGAAATTAGAAATTTTAGGTTAACTGTTATTCAGACATGCTGAAGTATGTGCATTTTTAAATATTGGGAAACAAATTCTCTACAAATGGTGCCAAAAGCAGTTGAATATATTGATTATACAACACTAATGTTTGGTATACTGTAAACAATATTGTCAAATATATTATAACAAAATTCAATATAATATATATAAGATGAGAAAAAATAAAACAAATGTTGATGAATATCCCTGATCCATGGACTAACTTCATTTTGACTTCATAATTTTCTGATTTTATGTATTTTTTATTTAAAGTGCTGTCATGTTTACAGTATTTACCAACGTTGAGTACTAACAGTAAGTTCCAAACCAGCTACTGCAGCCATACCAGTCTGTATAGACCAAATGCATGACCCTTTCGTCATTCTGCATTCAAAAACTGTGTTAAGAGTTAATAGTGCATTTACAGACTATTGTGTCCTAATTTGACTGTGATACAAAGTTAGCAAGCAGAAAGCACACAACACCAATGATATGTAATAATAATGATGAGTTATACTGTAAACATTTTCTATGAACAACTGGGGAAAAATAAACAAATAGGTAGATACTTATTTTTTTTTAATTAAATGAAGGATTGTCAGTTTATTTTATATTATATACAGTACAAGTTTCTTTAAAGCAGTTTCAATGTTTACAGTATTTTTTTGTAAATTTGAATGCAGAAAGTCCGGCACTACTATGGGGGAGCGGGATCATGCCAAGAATGTCATATTCAATCATGTGAATAGATGCTAAAAAAGTAACCTGGACCGAAAGAAGAATTTTTCAGTAGCTAAAAAAGTAACCTGGGCCAAAAGAAGAATTTTTCTGGATTTCTGATATTTACAAGTGAATATGAAATTCTTGTTCAAGCCATATGTAATGTTTGTTGACTTTCATTATTAAATATGACTTGAGTAGTGCCATATGTAGTTACATGCATGAAAGATAAACATTATAGCATAGAGGCCAAAGAATATATAAATATACATTTTTGTAAGCAGATTGGGCAATATAAAAAGTTATACTTACAAGAAAGCAATGTCATGTATCCATCCATGAAAAATATATCACATTGTTGGTTCTCATTCCAAATGTTAGCTACTTAGATGATCTGTGGACAGATAGCCCCACAACTCCCCAGAAATCTGAATGATCTAGTATAAAATATATAGCGACTAATAATCTGGTAAAATAAGAACGAAATCCTATAAATTGTTTCTGAGGAGTTTAAACCCTCTCTCAGGTTGCACTCACAAGACGTTAATGGTATAATAATGTTCAGAATGAAATGTTCAAAATGGTCAAAGTCCCATAACTCCTACAAAATTTCACGAATGATAACGGCGGTGCAATATGATCTAGTACTTACGGTGATTAGTAATCATACGAAATATGAACGAAATCCGATAAACGGTTTCCAAGGAGTTGTGTCCACAAGAAAGTGTGACGGACAGACGGACAAACACACGGACGTGGACCATTACTAGGTCCCATCGTTGCGGTGCGGCAGGGGACAAAAAAAAATTGAGCAGGGTTTCCCCTTAAACAAAGTCCAACAACTCCTACAAAATTTCATGTATGAAAATGGCGGTGCGAAATGATATAGTACTTGTAGGGAATAACAATCCTACAAATTTTGAACAAAAACCAATAAATGGTTTCTGAGGAGTTGCGTCCATCTCCATTTATATAGTATTGCTAAAAATCGTCAAAGTCCCATAACTCCTATAAAAATTGAAGAATCAAAATGGCATTGCGATATGATCTAGGACATAAAGTGACAAAGAATCCTACAAAATTTGAACAAAATCCAATACAGGGTTTCTGAGGAGTTGCGTCCAAAAGATCTCCAGTTGTATAGTATTGCTAAAAATCGTCAAAGTCCCATAACTCCTATAAAAATTGACTAATCAAAATGGCAGTGCAAAATGATCTAGTACATATAGTGACTAACAATCCTACAAAATTTGAACAAAATTCAATACACGGTTTCCAAGGAGTTATGTCCACAATATCTCGAGTTGTATAGTATTGCTAAAAAATGGTCAAAGTCCCATAACTCCTATAAAAATTGACAAATCATAATGGCGGTGCGATATGATCTAGTACATATAGTGACTAACAATCCTACGAAATTTGAACAAAATCCAATACACGGTTTCCGAGGAGTTGCGTCCACAAGATCTCCATTTGTATAGTATTGCTAAAAATCGTCAAAGTCCCATAACTCCTATAAAAATTGACGAATCAAAATGGCGGTGCGATATGATCTAAAACATATAGTGACTAACAATCCTACAAAATTTGAACAAAATCCAATACAAGGTTTCCGAGGAGTTGCGTCCACAAGATATCCAGTTGTATAGTATTGCTAAAAATGGTCAAAGTCCCATAACTCCTATAAAAATTGACGAATCAAAATGGCGGTGCGATATGATCTAGTACATATAGTGACTAACAATCCTACAAAATTTGAACTTAATCCAATGCACGGTTTCTGAGGAGTTGCGTCCACAAGAAAGTGTGACAGACAGACGGACGGACGGACGGACACACGGACGCAGACAATTACTATGTCCCACCGTCACGGTGCGGCGGAGGACAATTACAAAAATGGTCAGCATATTAAGATCTACATTTCCTGCAAGTTTGAAGAAAATTTGACGACCCACATAGGAGTTATGGCCCCATTTTCTTTTTTTTTTTTACTTTTATTTCAAAAACTGTTTGAGATGGAGGTTAAATGTGAATTACAAAAGTGTTGAGCTTTTCCAGGACTGCAATTTCTACATATGTCCAGCAGATTAGCATATCATCCAAGATGGCTGCCACTAGGGGACATAGTTTAACATAGGACCCTATGGGAAATGCATTCAAAGATCTCCTCTGAAAACACTAAGTCAAAATGGACCACATTTTGTCACAATAGTCCTCAGGTGGTCCCCTTTAAAGTTTGTGATTTTTGTGGTTGTACCTCATCCAAGATGGAAGCCAGCGGGAAACATAGTTTAACATATGGATCCTATGGGAAATACATTTAAAGGTCTTTTCTCCTGAAACAACTATAAGCCAATAGGAACCAAACTTGGATACAATTGTCCTTGGCTGGTCCCCTTGAAAGTTTCTGATTTTTATGTTCATACCTCATCCAAGATGGTCGTCAGCACAGGACATAGTTTAACATAGGACCCTATTTGATATTCAAAGATCTTCTTCTCTGAAACTACTGAGCCAATTGGAACCAAACTTGATCACAATAGTCTTTAGGTGGTACCCTTGAAAGTTTATGATTTTTATGTTGATACCTCATTGAAGGTCGCTGCAAGCAGAGAACATAGTTTAACATAGGGACCCTATGGGAAATGCGTCCAAAGATTTTCTCCTCTGAAACTACCTAGTCAAATTCAACTAAACTTGGTCACAATAGTCCGTGGCTTGTCCCCTTCAAAGTTTGGGATTTTGACGTTCGTACCTCATCCAAGATGGCCGCCAGTGTGGAACATAGTTTAATATAGGGACCATATGAGAAATGCATTCACATGTCTTCTCCTCTGAACCCACTGAGCCAATTGGAACCAAGTTTGGTTAAGATTGTCTTTGGGTGTTTCCTTTCAAAGTTTGTAATTTTTATGTTCGTAACTCATCAAAGATTGAAAATATAACGTCTGGTGAACTGATTTATAGTATGAATGGGTGGTCTCATCGTGACAATGAATAAAACCAGTCACCAGGTGAGCGATACAGGCTCATGTGAGCCTGTAGTTATTTATATTACTCCAAATTTAACTTCTAACAATTATGCCGGCAATCCAGGCTATAACCGGGATTTACAACATGAATTAACTAGAGGCTCACATGAGCCTGTATCGCTCACCTGGTGACTGGTTTTATTCATTGTCACCGATAGACCACCCATTCATACTATGAATCAGTTCACCAGATGTTACATTTTCATTCTTGGATGAGGTACAAGCTAAAAATCACAAACTTTTTTTTGTCACCCAAAGACAATTGTGACCAAGTTTGGTTCCAATTGGCTCAGTAGTTTCAGAGAAGACATTTGAATGCATTTCCCATAGAGTCTCTATGTTAAACTATGTTCCCTGCTGGCGGCCATCTTGAATGAGGTATGCACATAAAATCACAAACTTTGAATGGAAACATCTAAAGACTACTGTAACCAAGTTTGCTTCCAATTGGCTCAGTGGGTTCAGAGGAGAAGACATTTGAATGCATTTCCCATAGGGTCCCTATGTCAAACTGTGCTCCACGCTGGCAGCCATCTTTGATGAGGTACGAAAGTAAAAATCACAACCTTTAAAGGGGACCACCCAAGGACTATTGTGACCAAGTTTGGTTCAGTTTGACTTGGTAGTTTCAGAGAAGAAGATCTTTGAATACATTTCCCATAGGGTCCTATGTTAAACTATGTCCCGTGTTGGCGACCATCTTGGATGAAGTACGAACAAAAAATCACAAACATTAAAGGGGACCATCCAAAGACTACTGTGACAAAATTTGGTCCCAATTGGCTAAGCGGTTTCAGAGGAGAAGATCTTTGAATGCATTCCCCATAGGGTCCTATGTTAAACTATCTTCCCCGCTGGCGGCCATCTTGGATGAGATGCGAACCTGCTGGACGTATGTAGAAATTGTAGTTCTGGAAAACCTCAACAATTTTGCAATTTACATTTATCCTTCATCTCAAACAGTTTTTGAAATGAAAGTAAAAACGTTAAAAAATTGTGAAAATTCAAAGAAAAGCGGCAATAACTCCTATGTGGGTTGTCAGATTTCCTTCAAAATTGCAGGACATGTAGATCTTACTATTCTGACCATTTTTGTTGCAAAAACTTCACTTCTATCTCCCTCCATTTTCAATATATAAGACTAAAAGTAACGAAAAACTGAAATTTTTACGGAAAAGGGGCAATAACTCCAAGACGGTTAAACGGATATTCTTCGCAAATGCAGTGCAGGTAGATCTCATCATGCTGATCATTTTTACTCATGTCAGAATTTTGATATCTGTAATGTCTTTCGAGTAATTTGCAAAAAACGGCAATTTACCCCTATGTTCTATTTTTAGTAACAGCAGAATGTTGTATGGGCTACGGTCATAAAAATCACAAACTTAAAAGAGCATACCCTGGTGATGATTCAGGCCAAGTTTGGTTAGAATTGGCCCAACAGTTTCAGTTTGAATAAAAGTTAACGGACGGACGACGGACGCCGATTGATGGCAAAAGCTTACATGGCCTTTGGCCAGGTGAGCTAATAACTAAATATTTTCGCATGAATAAATTTCAAATTTCCTATAGATTGAAGTCATCTGTAATATTCAAATAGTGATCACTTTTTTAAATTGGTCTTAGGTTTTCGAAATTAAAAATACCAAATCTGTCTTCTCGTGTTGTATTTTTGTGCTTTTATGTAGAAATAGTTTAATTTTTTTGGGGGGCAACCAATCTTAATATATGCCAAATGATAATGACAGTGGAGTGAGCAGGTTAGACACTAGGTTCCGCGGAACCTTTGAGTATTGTATAGTAATTTGAGACTGCGTATGAAAAGTACTTGGATTTCACTGGTATTTATGAGGATCTTAATCTACTTTGGAGAATATGATTAACAAAAATTTTCCTGCACAAGTGTTTCCACCTTAGTTCTAGGAAACCACACACAAAACTACAAGGAGATTTGCAGTTATGAAGTCAAATCTTTGAATTTAAAAATGCAACCCGTTTTCATGTAAAAAATATGGGAAAATTTCTGCATATATATGTGTTCAAATCAACACAAATTGACGATTTGAAGTCCGTCTGTTTACTAATTAAATTCTCAAATTCTTCGTCAGTGATGTCGTAGAGATTCTATCATACAAGTGTTACGGTAATTTACAGGAGATTCTATGATACTAGTGTTACGGTAATTTACAGTTTTCAAGGTGCATTTGCGAAAAGCACGTCTTAGATGTCGGGATATTCAACGTAAATGCAAGTTGGGTGGTGTTCATTTGATTTTTCGGGGGGGGGGGGGGCTTGGTCGATTTTGTAAATAATTTAATCTTGGTGGAAGCGAAATTAAATATTCTACTCCTACTTGTCATGCTAATTTCATTTGAAGAATAATTTTTTTCTGTCGCGATTGCAAGTAAGGAATTTGATGCTACATTTGGAGAAAAATAATAATTCATTTAGGCAATATCCCTAACCCCTGCCCCATGAAAATCAAATGGTGGTCCCATTTTCACATGATAGACATACAAAACAATACTGTTTAAAATAGGACAACGTAAAACGTAAACGATAATAAACCGATGACAATTGTACGGGAACTACTGTGCGACTAAAACAACTAGAGTGAAATCGAAGTGCAAATTTAAGATGTTTTCATGAAGAACATGCAAAAAATCGATAAACAAATATCAACAACCACTCTTATTGTAATTATTGGTGCATTTAGCTATCATCCCTTAAATCACCATGTTCCACAATACCCCAAGCAAAGCTATTGTTCAAACTGGTCTCTCATTTTTAAGTAGAGGCCACTTTTCCTTCAGAAGGGAACACGTTGTTTTAAAAATCTTTAGTCAAAATTTAATTTAAAAAATCCGTCATATGTGTGACTAGAACTCGCAACCCTTCGTTTTTGCCACTTAGGGATGGTTTCTAACTACGCCACTTCCGCCGTGTATACTTTAAGATTAAACTAGAGGATAACATGCCCCCGCGCAAGGTTGAATCAAATTGGGATTTTCTAGTAATATTTAATTTGTGTCTGTAAGACACATATGATGCCCCCGCTAAACACATGTTATTCTAGGTTGCACAGATTAGCTACCGGTATGTACCCTCTATTACTAAATCACCAAAAAATTATAAGTTGAGCAATGTATATTTTTGAAAAAAAAATGGACCGAAATCAAAATACATACCACATGCACATCTTCAATATAGGTACAAATGAACTGCAAAATTAAAGCTTCCTAGCCTGAAAACTCTAGGAGGAGTTGTTCGCACAATCTGTGTACCCTGTATTAATAATTTATCCAATAAATGACTAAGTTCAACAATGTGTATTTTTTTCAAAAATGCCTCAAAATCAAAATCCTTCCCACATGCACATCTTCAATATAGGTACAAATGATCTGCAAAATAAAAACTTCCTACCATCAAAACGTTAACTGTAGGAGGAGTTGCGTGGACAAACTATGTACCCTCTATTACAAAATCACCCCAGAAATGACTAAGTTCAACAATGGATATTCTGGACATAAAAGCACCAAAATCAAAATTCTTACGACATGCACATCTTCAATATAGGTACAAAAGATCTGCAAAATAAAAACTTCCTGCGCGGACGAACTATATACCCTCTATCACAAAGTCACTTAAAAATGACAAAGTTCAACAATGTATATTTTTGACAAAAATTAACCAAAATGAAAATCCTTACGAAATGCACATCTTCAATATATGTACAAATGATCTGCAAAATAAAAATATCCTAGCATTAAAACTGTAGAAGAAGTTGCGTGGACAAACTATGTACCCTCTATGAAAAATCACCTCAAAAATGAATAAGTTCAACAATGTATATTTTTGACAAAAATGCACCAAAATGAAAATCCTTACGACATGCACATCTTCAATATAGGTACAAAAGATCTGCAAAATAAAAATTTCCTAGCATTAAAACTGTAGGAGGAGTTGCGCGGACAAACTATGTACCCTCTATAACAAATATACTAAAAAATGACTAAGTTCAACAATGTATATTTTTGACAAAAATTAACCAAAATGAAAATCCTTACCACATGCAGATCTTCAATATAGGTACAAATGATCTGCAAAATAAAAACTTCCTAGCATTAAAACTGTAGGAGGAGTTGTGGGGACAAACTATGTACCCTCTATGAAAAATCACCAAAAATGACTAAGTTTAACAATGTATATTTTTGATTGATTGATTGATTGATGTTTTACGCCAACTTCAGCAATATTTCAGCTATATTGTGGCGAGAACTGTTGAGTATATTGAACAATTTTAATAAATACATAAAATATTAATATAAAACCATATAACTTTATACAAGTAAAACAAATGTGTAAAATCGTCGCGGGGGCATAAAAACGAATTATTCTTTACAATTCGTATTTTAGAAAAAAAATATCAAAAAATTGTAAACTTACATAGAAGTTGCCTATAATGTCATTTAACCAAACGGTTTGTTATCTCTTACCAAACGGTCATACCGATTTCGCTTTTTAGACCACATAGAATTCTTATAAAATAACTACTACTTATCTTACCAATCAGCACTTGATATAAAATTTTGAAAAATAATTTTAATATCCTACATTGGATTCTAGCCCTTATCACCGCCATTACATACCTACTAAACTGCCCGGTGAATTTGCTAGCCATTACACCACCAAGTCATGGAGTTATAAATGTGTATTTACTTATTTATAGTAGGTGAAAACTAATCAAAGAATTTTAAAATGCGTATAAGGTATGAATTAAATAGTTTATATTGTGGTACAAGTTAGAAACCGTACATTTCAAACAAAAGACGTGGTCTGTATTGAATCTGGAAGACATCTTTTTTTTTCTACAGTCGTGCTCAGGTAAAAGCCTCGGGGCTACCACCACCCCCCACCCCCTCGGCCTACACCTGTGCACTCGTGAGGAAATGGAAGCCTCTTTTGTTTGAAATGTACACTATATTATACATAAAACACAAGTTGTCAAAGGGATGGTCTTCAGCAGATAATTTGGAGCATTTAAGATGCTTTCCATCAAAATTCCATTCAAATTAACAATGACAGGATATGAACAAAAACAAAACGCATTTTAGATTGGGTAAAAATGATGATTCTAAAAGAAAACTTATCAAGATGTAATTACAAATTCAAAAATCAAGATGAAGTCTACATTTTCAAATGCTTATGTAGCAGTGTGTAGTATACTTTCTATAGAAGGGAAGAGACCAAACAATTTTAAAGTTTGAATCAGTAACCCATCAAATGAGGGTGCGTGGAATTGGACTGTGTTTGGAACATGATTTGAATGTCGCAAATGGAATAAAGGAAAACAGAAGAGAGGCGAATCATTGTCAGCATACACCCTTTAATAATAATAATTAGTATTAATTGTGTTTGAATGCAAACAGAAAAAGTCTCCTAAACAAACTCCCATATCAGAATTCAAAGGTTTTGGACGAGATCCACAGATTTAAACAATCTTCCTGTCAAATTTCATTAAATTTCGAGCACTTTGGATTTTCCCATCTTTTTTCCGTTTCCATAGCAAGGGTCGCCAGTTTAAAGTTTCGGAGACCAGAACCCAATTCTATACATATTATGCAACCTTTCTGTAAAATTTCATCCAATTGTGAGCACTTTGATTTTTCCGCCTTTTTTTACCGTTTCCATGGCAACGGCAGCCATTTTGAAGTCTTGGAAACCGGAACCCAATTATACACATATTAGGCAACCTTTCTGTAAAATTTCATTCAATTCTGAGCACTTTGATTCTCCCGCCTTTTTGTCGGTTTCCATGGCAACGGCGGTCATTTTGAAATTCCAAGACCAGATGGGCCATCTGGACATCGGTATCTATCATCCCATGAACATTCAAGTTTGGTTCACTAGTGTCTGGGAAAGGGGTTAGACAAACTTCAGGCAAAACGGAAGAAGAATAATAATATAAAAAAAAGATACACAGCAAAAGGAATAAGTCCCCCCAAACTTCGTTTGGGAGACTTAATAATAATAAAAGCTTTATTTAAAGAGGGTAATCTTGTTTTAATTAAACCAATCTACCACAAGGCCCTCACAAACTTAAAATAAAGTAAGTGAGAACCGAACCGTCAATCAAAAGAACGAACAATCCATGGACAATTGCAACATCGGACACACTAAGAAACAAGGACACCACTTAAGTAAAGAAAAATGAAGACACGCATACAGATGAACAACATGGACCCAATAAAAACCATGGGTGAGATCAGGTGTACCGGTAGAGTAAGCATCTCCTGCTTCTTATAAGACACCCGCCGTGTTGAACATGTCAAATCCGGTAGTAAAGTCAAATCCGATAGAGGAAAAACAAACTTTAGTTGCAGAGGGAAAGATCTGTTGTCATCTAGGAAACAGATATCCCATAGCGATCCACAAGATTGTGATGTCGACCGTAAAACTTCTGTAGTAATGACTTTAAGATTTCGGTAACGTACTCTTGCTTAAGTAGTCTATTTGTAAGCAACTGAGCTCTATCAAGGAAGTCACTGTAACGACCACAAGCCCTTGAGTAGCGAATGAGTTGTGAGATGTAAACTCTATATGCTGGTGCTTTTGGAATGTTGCTACAAAGGAAAGGGAAGTTGACTATTGGAAAAGTTAAGTCATCGCATTTGTCATACAGGCTAGTTTGTAATATACCTCTGTTGTCAATTTCAAGATGAAGGTCAAGGAACGAAGCCGATGTGGAAGTATCTGTAGTATCCTTAATTTCAAGCTCTTTTGGATAAATAAGATTAAGAAAATCACCAAAGCGAGGTTTGTTTAGTGATAAAATATCATCTATATAACGGAAGCTGAAATTAAAGGACTGGGCCAGTTTTTTTGTCTTTATTTTGAAGAAGCCTTTCAATGAATTCAGCCTCATAAGAGTGGAGAAACAGATCGGCTAAATGAGGTGCACAGTTTGTGCCTATTGGAATTCCAATGGTCTGTTGATATATATAACATACAAAGAATAAGTAGCATGATTATCATACATTAAATAAGTGAGTACAGCTGTCACGTGATTAAACCATAAAACTGGCGGGAAAAAATTTAAAATGTTCAGAATGGAATGAAATTTGACAGAAATGTTACTGAGCATGTGTAGAAACGAACTTTGGTTTTAAAAACATCAACATGCCGACCGTTGCTATGGGAACAGAAAATGGCGGGAAATTTTCAAATTGCTCCAAAATGACTGAAATTTGACAGGAAGGTTACTTAACATGTGTAGATACGAGTTTTGGTCTTTAAAATATCAAACTGGCGACCGTTGCCATGGAAACAGCAAAATGGCGGGAAAATTCAAACTCCTTCGAATATGATGAAAAATGGAAATAAACTTGAAATAAGGTCAGAAAAGGGAAAATAATAATAAATTAACACAGTAAAAGTGCTCAAAAAAGGAAAATAACTTTGATAAAAATTAAATAAGATAGAGATATAGTAGTGAAAAAAGTAAATATGTACACAAAGGGATAAGAAAAAAGGAAAAAAATGGTAGAATAAAACTTGAAAATTGTGGGAAGAGAGAATTCACCCTAGAACAACAATAGCAGTCTCCCCCCTTCTTAACAATTAACGGAGACGTGATAGAAATACTGCCAGAACAAGCCACTGCTGATTTCCGTTTTATAAAGATCACTCCTTAGAAGTTTGGAACAAGAAAATATGAGAAATATCAACTCATTCATTTAGTCAAAGCCATCCAAAATATATCTTTATACAGCATAATTGGTCATTCCGGTCAAAACGTTGGCCAATTGGAAATACAAACTACTTCCGGTCCCGCATGCGCACTCCTTTATCTCTCTATAGGACTCCTGTGGGGTAACGTTTTAAACTATCATACAATATATCACAAAATTTGAATTTATAGATGAAATTTTTGTATTTATGATTAACAGTAGGTAAGAAAGTATCCACTCCCGGTTTGACATGTGTAACTTACAACTTCCTGTTCTAGTCAAGTGAAGACCGTATACAGTCATATGACTATTTTAGTTTGGTATTTGTGCTACAAGCATAGCCAGTGACATCACTTCCGGTTTTTATTCTAGTGACGGCAAAATTTTTTGAGGGGAGGAGGGCAATATTGTCAACTTTGAATGCTTGTAGTTCTCTTAAAAGCCTGGTTTGCTGTACTGATTTTTTTATATTTTGAAGATATCGTATAACGGTATACATTTAAGTAAAAAATGAAATTTTGAATTCGGAAGTTTTTCTGAATTTCACTTTTTATGTCCCTCAAGGGGCAAAAAGTGATAAAAAAATCTAACCTCAATGTGCACATAATTGGGAAAATTAGCAAAAATAATTGACAGAAGTGGATGTATTTTTGGAAATACCTTGAAAACAACAACGACTTATAATCCAAACACGCTTTTTACAAAAACAATGTACAATTGGTTTTTATATGGTCAAAAGGGGGTAAATGGGAATTTGGACCATTATTCAGGGGGAGGTAACTTTGACCCCCATTTATCTCAGAAAAACGCCTGGAAAGGTGGTCCAATATTTATACCAAAGAAATGGTATATATTCAACAGTAATAGCTATTTTGAATTCGAAATTATTTTTGGGTATCCTCACTAACCTTAAAATAAAGGAATGTATCAAAAATACAGTGAATTGTACATTCTCTTAAATTCAAGAACAGATCCTGCTGTTTGAACATTTACCGGTAAAGCATTCCAACATTTAGGACCACTGTATGAAAAGTTCTGTCCTAGTCTTTTGAATATATAATGGAGCTAAATTATTTATTGACTTGTATTTTAAAAGACATGTGTGATAATCAATTCTTTTATCAATTTCTGCAATGCGACTTTTTTTAACAGTTCCGAAGATGACTTTCAAATTCGTATTCATCAAGTATGAATCAAACTGCCCTCTTTTGTATTATTTTATAATGGTATTTTTAAAGGTTTACTACAATTTCCCAATACTGAACAGCAAAAATCAAAATGCTTTAGAATAAATGCATTATAAAATAAAATTCTGGTATCAAATTCAGATATGTTTTATGCATCTCAAGACTGCTGATAACGCATTTACTTTTGAAACAATATGATTGATATGAACAGGCCATGATAACGAATTATCTAAAAATACACTAAGAAGTTTTTTAGATTAAGTTTGTGATAAAAAATTCAAAAATACCAAAGTTGCATCATGAACAGTAAAATGTTGTTATGCTGTACATGTGTTTCAAGGAGTAACCTCTCATCAGCAGCTTTAGAATCAAATAATATGGAAAGTAATGATCAAAAAGATTGTAAGAAAAGTACTCAAAAATACAGAAATATGAAGCCAAATCCAGTACTCAGACATGATTTAATAAAAGGAAATATCGCCTAAAAATAGGAAATAGGAGGGTTAGCCCCGTGAAAACATTATTTTCCTCCTGGTTCTACAAAACTGAACAACTTTTGAACTAATTTTATGTACTAAAAATAGGAATTCCTATTTAAATAGGAAAATAATCATGTCTGAGTTCTAAGGACATCTACCGAGTGCCATACAAGGAATGAAGCCGTAGTATTTTTATGGGGTTAGAATTTTGATAAAGACGGTGAATTTCTATTATACGCAAGGTATATTTTCGTGTCAGACAAGTCTGACTATTGGACTGGTGAATACCCTCGGGGACCTCTGGTCCAACAGCAGTGGCATTGGTCCATTGGTTTAAAAATTCAAAAATACCAAAGGTGCATCATGAAAAGTAAAATTTTGTTATGTTGTACACGTGTTTCAAGGAGTAACCGCTCATCAACAGCATTAGAATCAAATAATATGGAAAGCAATAATCCAAAAGATTGTCAGAAAAGAAGTACTCAATACCGAAATACCGAAATATGAAGCCAAATCCAGTACCAAGGACATCTACCGAGTGCCATACACGGAATTAAGCCGTAGTATTTTTATGGGGTTAGAACTTTGATAAAGACAGTGAATTTCTATAATACGCAAGGTAAATTTTCGTGTCAGACAAGTCTGACTATTTCAGACAAGTCTGACTATTGGACTGGTGAATACCCTCGAGGACCTCTGGTCCACCAGCAGTGGCAACGTCACAATGGTTTAAAAATTCAAAAATACCAAAGTTGCACCATGAACAGTAAAATCAAGATATCCCATTTATGTTTAGTTCAAGATTATAATATATGATATTAAATGACAGAATAACACGGATGAAAATAAAATTTGTATAAACGTCTATACCTTTCTAGTTTTAAAATTAAAAATCGCTTAGGGGATTAAAACATGTTGCGCAGGACTCCTGTAAAAATCTCGAACTTAATCAATATAGCTTACGTAATGTAGCGTGCAAAATACGATAAAACTGTTTTTGTACCACCATTCCCCCAGCGATGATATTGTTCAAACTGGCCTCCCAGATTTAGTAGAGGCCACTTTTTTTTTAAACATAGTTTACCATTGAACCCTGGGGGAAACACATTTTCATCTTCTACTTTGAAATCACTGAAGCAAATTCAACCAAACATTACAGGAATGATGTACTAAAGGTCCTTAACACGGATTGCTCATTTCGTTCTGATCCGACCAAAAACAGGGCGGCCAGCACGGAACATAGTTTAACATTTGATCCTATGGGAAAATCATTTTCATCTTCTCCTCTGAAACAATTGAAGCAAATACAGGAATGATGTATTTAAGGTCCTTAACAAAGATTACTGATATCGTTACGATCCGATAAAAATCAGAAAACGCACCAAAGGTGCGAAAGCCGAGTTGCGACTATTTGTCATTTTCATAAGTACATCATCGGATAGGCAAATAGTTGCAAATAAGCATATAATTTTTTTTTCAATCAGAGATTTATAATGGAACTTTTGAGGATGCTTGACTTTCTACCTTGACTAAAAATTTTGCAGTTTATAATCTAGGTGATACATACTGCTGATAACTGAATGAAGTCAAAACATTCCATGTCCATTTCCAAGAAAAAACTTTGGGCAGGGGTTATCTTTAAAATTAAGTTTTTATTATTGCTGAAATTGTATGTACCAGAATGCCTATTTTTTCTAAAAAATTTCCGTTTCTAGTTTGGTATACATGGCAACCAAATGCTCCACTATCCATTGCAACTCATTTCAGACCACCTCTCAAAAAAAAACATTGGGGCAGGGGTTCCCCTAATAATCCAGGTTACACAACATATTGCTGAAATCAAAACATTCCAAGCCCCCCTTTAAAAAAAATGGCAGGGGATTCCCCTTATAATCTAGTTTATACATATTTCTGAAATTGTGAAGAAATATATGAAGCAGAATTTTTTTTTTTCAAAGATCCAGTGTTCTGGTTTGGTTTCCATGGTAACTGAAAGCTCCACTGTCCATTACAACCCATTTCAGACCACCATTCAAAAAAAAATTGGGCAGGGGTTCCCCTTATAATCAAGTTTATACATATTGCAGAAATCAAAACATTCCAAGTCCCCCTTTCAAAGTAAAGATTTGGCAGGGCTTATAATCTTTATTTATACACATTTCTAAAATTGTGAAGAAAAATATGTAGCACAATACTGTTGTTCTCAGATTCAGTGTTCTGGCTTGGTTTCCATGGCAACTTAAAGCTCCACTATCCATTAAAACCCATTTCAGACCACCATTCAAAAAAAATTTCGGCAGGGGTCCCCCTTATAATCTAAGTAATATGTATTGCTGAAATCAAAACATTCCGAGCCCCCTTTCATAAAAAAAATTTGGCAGGGGTTCCTCTTATAATCTAATTTATAATGCTACAGAAAATATGTAGCAGAACATTTTTTTAAAGATTCAGTGTTCTGGTTTGGTTTCCATGGCAACTGAAAGCTCCACTATCCATTACAACCCATTAGACCACCATTTAAAAAAATTTGAGCAGGGGATCCCCTTATATTCAGGTAATATGTATAGCTGAAATCAATGCTTTACAAAAAAAAATCAGAATACACAAATGTATTTCTTTTCATCTAAGATTTTATTTCTACTGGACATTGCAAAGGACTTTTAGTAATATTGAATACTTCACATTTAATTAATTACCTCCCTTAGTTTTATTACCTCCCTTTTTTAATTTTGACTTTTCAATATCTCTTTTTATTACGTTATTGTAATCCAAAACAAGTGCGTTGGTGAATATAATTAGAACTTAAAAATGAATTTACATCTTAAAGCAATATAAAAACTACTTTTGTATGAACAATAAAACTTTTTCAGCTATTTTTGTTAACTAATAATACCAAACATGTGTGATTTTAGGCTTTATTGAAATGTTTAATTTTTGTTACATTTTTTGAAGTTGTGACCTTGACCTTTGTCACACGAACCTCAAAATCGATAGGGATCTTTCTCTAATCATAACTCATGTCTGTGCAAAGTTTCATTTGGATATGACATGTGGTTCTCAAGATATCATGCGGAAACCAAAAGTTGACGCCCGGACGCCCAGACACCATTCATCAAATTATAAGCCGAGTTCGACTTCGTCGCAACTCGGCTAAAAAACATGGTCGCCAGCACGGAACATAGTTTAACATTGGTAAAAAAATAATTTTTGGTCATGCATGGCATAGAAGCATTTTGTAAGGTGAGCGATACAGGCTCAGTCTCTGAGCTTCTAGTTTCAGGTTTTTTTTCAAATTTAGATTTATAATTTTCCTGTTCATTTTTCTTTCACTTCACTTTCCTCTTTATCTTTCCATCTCCTTAGTGTTGGTCATAGAGATATTGTTTTTTCTTTCAAGGTTTTCAAGGGCTTCGGCTATAAAGCTGCTGGTGCGTCCCTCGGTGGTGGATAAGGGAATTGCCTGTTTATGCGGGTAAGTCAGTTTATAGTACAGATTGCGTGAATGCAAAAAGTTGTAGCCAAACTAGCTGGAGAATCGCCACCGAAATACAGTATATACCCCTTCAAAAATTTTCGTTCAACAACAGACTTACTGGGGGTAGTATAGAAGGCTAAATTTCGTACCTCTTCCCATTTCTCCAATTGCAATTTGCAGTCGAAACTCGTTACCACAGTTGTCCCTTCTAGATTTATTTTTTTCTTGTTTTAAATAGTATTTAAATAATATTATTTTTAGATTTAATGAACTTGTTCTTATGTTGATATAGCTGAAATATTGCTCACTAGACGTAAAACTTACTCATTATGCATAGTTACAGCTATATAATATGTGGGTAAATAAACCACATAAGAACTTTGCATCTAGTATAGCATCATCTATGGGATTATTATTGTGCATAAAGTTGTTTATAGTTTATGTTAAGTTTTTTTTTCAGCAAGCACACAAAGATTCACCGGTAGACTAAAATATATTATAGTCGCAGGTCTAATAAATGGCCCACAAATGGCAATATCTGGACTTGTTTATATATAATAAGACATTCAACAGCTTATATATGTAAGACTCAAATCTGTGTCCTGTCGCAAATATGTGCCCTTTTGCAAATCTGTGTCCAAAACTGACGTCACAGACATCCAAATCTGTGTCCATTTGTTTCGCTAATCTGTGTATATTTTTCACCAAATCTGTGTCCTTTGTTTTTCACGAACCTTTGACGTCAGAATGAGGGAGGTGTCATCAAGAACATATGACGTCATATACTAATGCCGGTTAAAAATATTGATACCATTCCCAATGAAGAATCAACCCCTATCTTGACCCTAACTAAGCTTTACCATTACCTTTAATATCAACTGTAACCACAAAATGTAAAAGTATTGACAACGCTACAGCTTGTGGGTAAAAAGTCGAAATCACAGTAGGTAACGTCGTCCTGCGAGGACATGATTTTCTACGATAAATTGTCCTGCTCTTCTACGATTTTCCCGGATTCAATACGAATAATACTGAAAAAATGTAAACATGCAGACGCTTTCATCATAGCTCTTAAGATATGCTGTTTTCCTTAAATTGGAATAGTAAATCTTAGATAGTTATCATATAGCATACTGCATGCTTTTAATCTCTCAAATTCATTAACGCGTATTTGAAATATAAACAAAATTCCAATTTCATTTAAAATACAGTTTTCTTTATAATTAAAGCACACATTTTCAAGTAAAGCCATTGACAGTATCGACACTTCAAATACATCGAAATCCGACAAGAGAACAGAGACATGAATTGTTCGCGAAGACCGTAATTCCTGATTTTCAATTTTAATGTGTCCTGACTTTTACCCGAATTGACCTGGCTTTTATGCGATTGGTCCCGGAATTTAAACGATGCAAATTAAATTAAATAATAAAGTTATTCACGTTTATTACATCCCACTTTGAAGAAAACGATAAATTTTTATGCAAAATAGTTACAGAACTATAAAAGACCAACGAAGCTAATTTTTTCGAAAAAAAGGCAAGTGAACGTTTAGTGACTTTTTTGCACGATGTGTGATCGAAGTGTCACTTTCCCGTTTGATATGTATATAATGTGCAACCCTTTTAAGGTACTGACTGTAAGCTTTTGTTTTAATCTTGATTTCGATTTACTTTTTCGACCATAGCATTATCATAGTAAAATAATATTTCAACATCTACTCTTTAAACATTGATGCGAATTCAACCAAATTTTACAGGATTGATTTTTGGCTGCAGATTAGGCTCCTTGAGCTACCCGGCAATTTAGCGACGAGCACTCCCTGACCCATCTTTTTAAATTACGTTTTGTCTTATTCTTTCTTTTTAGCTCACCTGGCTATGCCAGGGTGAGCTTTTGCCATCACTTGGCGTCCGTCGTCCGTCCGTCCGTCCGTCCGTCGTAAACTTTTCATTCAAAGATCTTCTCCTCTGAAACCACTGGGCCAATTAGGACCAAACTTAGTCACAATAGTCCTTGGGTGGTCCCCTTTAAAAATTGTATCCGGCATGTCCGTACCTAATCCAAGATGGCCGCCAGCTGGGAACATAGTTTTTACAATGGACCCTATGGAAAAGACATTCAAAGATCTTCTTCTCAGAAACTACCAGTCCAATTATAACCAAACTTAGACACAATGGTCCTTAGATGGTCCCTTCCAAAAAAGTTATCCGATAGGTTCGTACCTAATCCAAGATGGCCGCCAATGAGGAACATAGTTTTTACATTGGACCCTATGGAAGAGACATTCAAAGATCTTCTTCTCAGAAACTACTAGTCCAGTTATAAACAAACTTAGAAACAATGGTCCTTAGATGGTATCTTCTAAAAAAGGTATCCGACAGGTCCGTACCTAATCCAAGATGGCCGCCACCGGGGAACATAGTTTTAAAATTGGACCCAATGGAAAAGACATTCAAAGATCTTTTTCTCAGAATCTACCAGTCCAATTATAACCAAACTTAGTCACAATGGTCCTTAGAAGGTCCCTTCCAAAAAAGGTATCCGGCAAGTCCGTTCCAAATCCAAGATGGCCGCCAGCGGGGAACATAGTTTTAACATTGGACCCTATGGAAATTATATTCAAAGATCTTCTTCTCAGAAACTACCAGTCCAATTATAACCAAACGTAGTTATTATGGTCCTTTGATGGTCCCTTCCAAAAAAAATATCCGGCAAGTCCGTACCTAATCCAAGATGGCCGCCAGCGGGGAACATAGTTTTAACATTGGACCCTTTGGAAAGACATTCAAAGACCTCCTCAGAAACTACCAGTCCAATTTTAAGCAAACTTAGTCACAACGGTTTCTTCCCCAAAAAGGTATCCAGCAGGTCCGTACCTCATACAAAGACGGCCGCCAGCGGGAACATAGTTTAATATTGGACCCTATAATATACATTCAAAGATCTTCTTCTCAGAAACTACTGGTCCAATTAGAACCAAACT